>JAUJPP010000498.1:0-11814 GCA_030562195.1 Nipponacmea schrenckii
TGACAATACAGTTTTCTGTACACGGATTCACGTAATGCAAAGTTTACAATTTTGGTCTTGAATATATGAAGTAAGTCCTATTAGAGGAATCAGAAATGCATGAAAATGTCTTAAATTCTTCAGAAATACCTTAAATTTTGTATATATCTCTCTCTCCCTTTTTTCTGTTCTCTCAAAGGAATCAGAGTCCTGTTTCATTTTCAAATGGGGATAATTCTTGATATACATGGATTTGAAGGCTAAACTTTGACGGTGAACTGTGAACACTATTACTGAAAAGTAACTAATGCCCCAGTTTCTGAGAATAAGGTATGATCAGTCAAACAAATGGTGAACCTTTCTCTTTAATATAAAGTTTACCAATATATCTAATATTTCTTAGTATCAAAAAACGCAAAATTAAAAACATCAGTTGAGAATTGGCCATCCCAGCACAATCTAAAACCTATATGAGCATTTGTTTAGTGAAGAATAAGTAGTAAGTTACCACTCTATATACCCCTTCTGATGTGTTATTTATTATTACTTATTCATTAGAAATATTTAAGGACTACTGCATCTTAGAATGAATATCAAATTTTAAACTGGGTCTATAATAGTATTTATCCCATACTTGACATGAAAAATAAAAATTTCAAATTTGTTTCAGATGAGTTTTTTTCTCATGTACTATGTCTGTGATGCATTCTAGATCAAAAAAAAAAAATTTCAAATTTTTAGTTGGATAAAAGTGATATTATTTCCATTAGACTGGCTACAGCAACGCCAATCGTGAAAATATCACAAACACTCATGGCATAAAAACCATATCCACTCGTAGCCATAGCATAATGTCTATATATTCATCAGTAGATATACCTGCTGCTATAAATAATATAACAGAATCCTTATATAATCTGATAAATCCACAAAACTTACTAATCATCTATAAAAATGCAATTAATTTTTGAAAAACGCTTATTAAATTGATTAAACTAATGACTTAGTTTTGTGAGTTTTCCAGATTTTAAGGGATTCTGTTACTTTATGACACCAGGTATGTTTACTGATGAATATATACTCGTATTGACCATTCTTGAGAACTTAAATTTCATGTCCATTCTAAGACACAGTATCACTTTAAGATTTTAAATCATATGAAAACAACTGGATTAAAAGTAAATAGAATGATTATTATTAAGTTTTGATCGGGACTCATCCCACAAGTTTGAAGGGCCTAGGTTACAAATTAGCGATCTGCTGGTCATATGATATACTTATAAGTTCTGTTCGTTCAAGACTACAAGCATTTCTCAAACGCAGCCAAAGAAAAAATAAACTTCGTGAGATATGAATCCAAAATGTTTCATTGGTAAACCAGAAAGCAAATGGTCGAGGATAATCAAATCTTGTTTAACTTGATTTTGTCACTTTAAATTGACATTATTCTGGTAAAAAATAAATATTGCTATGTTTTGGTCAACATGAAATAACCTAAGTTAGAAAATAAAACATTTTTATACAAGACAAAAGGAAAAGCAGTAGGAATTATACATTGGTAATTGGTTGAAATATCATACAAGTTACAAAGTGATTTAAGCATTTTTCAATTCTCCGCCTAGCTTATAGCCGGGGATATAATAACTTTGTTCCAATCTATTTTGGTTCTGGTTACTGGAAGCTGGCGCCTTAGAGCTTTAAATGTTGTATCGGACATGGTATGGTAGTTTTCCGACAAGGCTTTCTGAAATAGAAAATAATTCATTGAAATGATTCAAACAAAACTTGGCAATTACCTACTTTACCAGTTGGCCCACGTATAATCCAGGAAAGATCATTACCAAAAGGTTTGGCCAAAGACCAGTTGGTAAAAAGGATCCTTGTGAACCTAAGTTATAATCCTTGTAAAATCAATACCAAAAGGTTTGGCCAAAGACCAGTTGGTAGAAAGGATCCTTATGAACCTAAGTTGTAATCCTTGTAAAATCATTACCAAAAGGTTTGGCCAAAGACCAGTTGGTAAAAAGGATCCTTATGAACCTAAGTTGTAATCCTTGTAAAATCAATACCAAAAGGTTTGGCCAAAGACCAGTTGGTAAAAAGGATCCTTATGAACCTAAGTTGTAATCCTTGTAAAATCATTCCCAAAAAGGGGTTTGACCAAGAACCAGCTGGTAGATATGATCCTTGTGAACCTAAGTTGTAATCCTTGTAAAATCAATACCAAGAGGTTTGGACAAGGACCAGCTTGTAGAAAGGATCCTTATGAACCTAAGTTGTAATCCTTGTAAAATCATTCCCAAAAAGGTTTGGCCAAAGACCAGTTGGTAGAAAGGATCCTTATGAACCTAAGTTGTAATCCTTGTAAAATCAATACCAAAAGGTTTGGCCAAAGACCAGTTGGTAGAAAGGATCCTTATGAACCTAAGTTGTAATCCTTGTAAAATCATTACCAAAAGGTTTGGCCAAAGACCAGTTGGTAGAAAGGATCCTTATGAACCTAAGTTGTAATCCTTGTAAAATCAATACCAAAAGGTTTGGCCAAAGACCAGTTGGTAGAAAGGATCCTTATGAACCTAAGTTGTAATCCTTGTAAAATCATTACCAAAAGGTTTGGCCAAAGACCAGTTGGTAGAAAGGATCCTTATGAACCTAAGTTGTAATCCTTGTAAAATCAATACCAAAAGGTTTGGCCAAAGACCAGTTGGTAGAAAGGATCCTTATGAACCTAAGTTGTAATCCTTGTAAAATCATTACCAAAAGGTTTGGCCAAAGACCAGTTGGTAGAAAGGATCCTTATGAACCTAAGTTGTAATCCTTGTAAAATCAATACCAAAAGGTTTGGCCAAAGACCAGTTGGTAGAAAGGATCCTTATGAACCTAAGTTGTAATCCTTGTAAAATCATTACCAAAAGGTTTGGCCAAAGACCAGTTGGTAGAAAGGACCCTTTTATGAACCTAAGTTGAATCCTTGTAAAATCAATACCAAAAGGTTTGGCCAAAGACCAGTTGGTAGAAAGGATTCATATGAACCTAAGTTGTTATCCTTGTAAAATCAATACCAAAAGGTTTGGCCAAAGACCAGTTGGTAGAAAGGATTCTTATGAACCTAAGTTGTTATCCTTGTAAAATCAATACCAAAAGGTTTGGCCAAAGACCAGTTGGTAGAAAGGATTCTTATGAACCTAAGTTGTTATCCTTGTAAAATCAATACCAAAAGGTTTGGCCAAGGACCAGTTGGTAGAAAGGATTCTCAAAAATTTATGTTGTAATCCTTAAAAAAAAATATTTCTGATTTCATAATCTATTTAAGTACAGTTTTGGAAGAAAAACGCCTCTGATCTAATATAAAGTGCCATTTCAAACACATGATAGTAGCATGAGATGAGTCCATATTAATTTTAAATTGATTTTTCTATCATAAAATATAACTTAGAGGGTTGTAGCACAGTGGACTGGAGTGTTTAACTCTTAGGGAAGAAAAAAATCAATGCCAAGAGATTTGGTTTGGCCAAGGACCAGCTGGTAGAAAGGATTCTCATTTAAAATCTGGAGGTCGTATTAATTTCATAAGGTGATTCATAAAATATAAGTGGAAGGGTTGTAGCAAAGTGGACTAGAGTGCTGAAATATTAAGGAAAAATTTGAATCTTACTTGGTATTCGCCTTCAGCAGCAGATATTACATTTACTAAACTTTTAGCCGTCTGTTGTTCCGTCTTAAAAATATAATCAAATTACCAATTAGACAATTTACCGGGGTAGGGGCATTTCATCACCCTACAGGACTAAAATAACACAAGTAATGTCCAGAGAAAATTTCTCCAATACTCCCCTAATACCTGCATCATTAATATGATTGAACCCTTGACCTCTTGCATTGATGAAGCCAGCCCTGTCGTTTAAACTGGGGCCATGGTGGGTTGGCCCCGACTAGAAAGAATTAATCCCCACCAATTGCCCTCTTTCAAAACTTTCTTCAGTTAGCAGAGATTAATTTACAAAACCAGAAAGATGAATATTTTGATTATGCTTTGGCGCCTCAGAAATATGTTCACTAGGCTTCTATATTTTTTTTTTTGAATTTCTTGGGGGAGGGGGAGAAATAGGACAAAAAATAAGCACCCCCAGGGCCAATTATTAGTTAGTCAGACTCTACTTACAGATATATTGACTGTGTCTTTAATGTCTTTAGAGCTAACAAGCTGAACATTACCATCTTCATAATAATGAACCTAGGAACATAATTCACAATATTTACATTCCATTCATTGTTTTACTGGTTTTCAATGGAGTTTTACATCCTACTCTTCTGCACTTAATGAACTAATGAAGATAGGCAACACCATGCATTGTGCATTAAGGGAAATAAGCCTCCTCTTTTGGATTTTCCATTTTTATATAGACATGAAAATGAGAACAAAGTGTCTATGATTAATTTGATTGGCTGAGAAAAATTTAAAAAAAAGTACCGAGTACCTGAACTTTAACAAGGCCCGTGACCTCAGTGGAACCACCAGATTCTGGGAATGTAACCGACCACTGAGAACGCCATCTACCATTCCTGTTTAGCAAAGAGAAAAATAACTACGATTTCATGTCATACTTTTCTGCATCTTATTAACGTGGCCTAATAAAGAAGTGAAATGCCATGCAGTGATCAATGAGGTAAACAGTATTTGAAGATTAGCATCACGCTTACCAGGCAACACCCAAGGCTAATGAGGTGGGCTCTTATTTAGGCCAACTAATGAAAGCAGGCTAATGAAGGTGGGCTAATTGTGGGAAGGCTAATGTAGGCCGTCTAATAAAGGCCTAATGTAGTTGGGCTACAGAACCCCCTTATTAGGGAGGGCTAATGAACTCCCTTATGAGGGCAGGTTTATGAGGGAGGGCTAATGAACGCCTAGTGGAGGAAGGCTAATGAATGCCTAATGTGGATGGGCTACTGTACATCCTTCAGAGGGCCGGCTTATGAAGGCAAGATGATGAAGACAGGCTAATGAACGCCCTATGATGGCAAACTAATGACTGCCTAACGTAGGTAAACTACTGAAAACCCTGATCAGGGCAGGCTAATGAGGGAGGGGCTAATGCAGGCTTATGAAGATGGGTGGGGAATGACTAATGAATACAGGTTAATGAAGATAGGCAACTTACCAGAAGCTAGCAGGTTTAAATTGGTGAGTTTCTATACATGCTATCAAAGTAATATTGCCTCCAGAATATGAACCATACACTGAACTAGCACCATATAAATAATGACTGTGAACATACTGAGTAAAAACCGATTCTAAAGCTGCTCTCCATGGCTCAGCCTTTTGGTCCACGTCTCCCGATTGAAAATCTTTCGCTTCTTTACGAAGATGATCATATCTGGAATAAAAAGAAATATATCATTAACGTAAATGAACTATAAGAACTCTTCAGAAAACAAATACTAATAAACAGAACATACTAACATTGGTGATTCTATCCCAAAGGCCGGACAAATTTTTTTTTTCTTTTGTTCATTGTATTGCCCCCATAGACTGAATGACTCATGTAAAATATAGAGTCTATGTTTGTCTCTATGGACTGAATGTAAGACAGGCCCATATCCTTGTGTATTATACCTAATTCTGACCCATGTAAAATAAAGAGTCTATGTTTGCCCCCATGAGTTGAATATTAGACAGGACCATCCTTGTGTATTATACCTAATTCTGACCCATGAAAAATATAGAGTCTATGTTTGTCTCCATGGACTAAAAGTTAGACAGGACCTTGTGTATCGGACCTAATAAAGAGTTTATTATTATTAGTAAACAAGTCATTACCATCATAGTGCCTTTAAGGCAGGGAGCCTATAGGGCAGGGAACCTATGGGTAGGGCACTAGGGTGAAAGACATAAGCATCAATCTCTGAATGAATTATCCAACCAGTAATTAATGCATAAGACAATAAAATATATCAAAGAATAAAGTTTTAAATTGATGGCCGACTTACTTGAATGTTTGTTTGGTTCTTGGATCTAGAAATTGTCCACTACCTCTATCACCATGTTCTGTTATTAAGGCCTGGAATTAGAGATTATATTATTTTTGATATGTGCTAGGTATCGTAATACAATAGCTTTATTAGAACATTAATACTCCAGATTTTTACACTGTAAGTTCTCAAAACTGTCACACTGTAAGTTCTCAAAACTTTCACACTGTAAGTTCTCAAAACTTTCACACTGTAAGTTCTCAAAACTTTCACACTGTAAGTTCTCAAAACTTTCACACTGTAAGTTCTCAAAACTTTCACACTGTAAGTTCTCAAAACATTCACACTGTAAGTTCTCAAATCTTTCACACTGTAAGTTCTCAAATCTTTCACACTGTAAGTTCTCAAAACTTTCACACCGTAAGTTCTCAAAACTTTCACACTAAGTTCTCAAAACTTTCACACTGTAAGTTCACAAAACATTCACACTGTAAGTTCTCAAAAATTTCACACTGTAAGTTCACAAAACTTTCACACTGTAAGTTCTCAAAAATTTCACACCGTAAGTTCTCAAAACTTTCACACTGTAAGTTCTCAAAACTTTCACACTGTAAGTTCTCAAAAAATTCACACTGTAAGTTCTCAAAACTTTCACACTGTAAGTTCTCAAAACTTTCACACTGTAAGTTCTCAAAACATTCACACTGTAAGTTCTCAAAACTTGCACACTGTAAGTTCTCAAAACTTTCACACTGTAAGTTCTCAAAACTTTCACACCGTAAGTTCTCAAAACTGTCACACTGTAAGTTCTCAAAACTGTCACACTGTAAGTTCTCAAAACATGCACACTGTAAGTTCTCAAAACTTTCACACTGTAAGTTCTCAAAACTTGCACACTGTAAGTTCTCAAAACTTGCACACTGTAAGTTCTCAAAATTTTCACACTGTAAGTTCTCAAAACTTGCACACTGTAAGTTCTCAAAACCAAAACATGTGTGCAACTCTGGAAAACAACATGTGAGCCTAAGTTGTTATCCTTGTAAAATATAGTTGTTTCTTTCTTTCAACTCTGGGAAACAACATGTTGAAGGTTCTGTTTTAACGTTTCTATATCCTTCAACAATTTATCTATTAAGCGCAAACATATTGTTATTACTCTTTCTCATATCCTTTGTAGGATCATATTGTTATTGATGATAAGTCTCTTATATATTTTGATAAAGATTATTTTACTGTTTATCATTACAACTTACCAGCTCATCTGTTCCGTCAACTTTACACGGAGTAAACTGGTCCTTGTTATACTGAGCAAACGCCCTACAATACACAAAATAGAACACATATATACTAATGGAGAATCTCTTACATGTCTTTCTTGATATCATTACACCATTACAAGTGAAAATAGCGAGGCACTATTGTTTTTTCAATTCTGTTAGTCAGTGGTGATATTTTTTTAAATCAAGTAAGCTGAATTTGAGATTTTATTTATCACCCAATATTGCTGTTAGTTAATACAGAAATAAATAATAATGGAATATTTTTAGCGTTATCTCCTAGGAGATATACCGGTAGTGCAGTCGATAACGCTTTTTATGATACAGTAGACATCTACTGTTGAATACCTTATTGGGTGATAAATGTAAAACCTACATCAAACTTAATATACATCTAAAAGATCTTTCACATTTGCTTTTTTATTGATTAAGAATTTGAATGATGCAAACTGATGCTATTCATGAATAGTTAAGAAGATTTTTGTTTTTTAAAAGTAAAGACCTACCCTGCAGCTCCTTCTTTTAATAAATTATCATCATCTAACAAAATACGAACATCTACAAAAAAAATCAAAACATTATCCTGTATTCATATTGGCCAAACCAGCAATGGTTTGAACAAAAATACAAGTCATTCTTAAAGAAACTTAAACTATTAGATACCTTTCTGAAATCTATATAAGCTGTAAATGGGTACAGATAATCCGGGAAAGATCAATGCCAGGAGGTTTAGCCAAGGACCAGATGGTAGAAAGGATCATTAACTGTGAACTTAAGGGGGTTGACAACCTTATCGTTCGAAGTGTATTTCAATCAAGAAACGTATTAAGTTTATATCCATTCTATTTGGCATTAAAAGAAACTCATCTAGTAAAAATTTTAGCTCAATCGCTTCAGTAGTTCGTCTAATATCCATCCGTGAAGATAATCTATTTATAGAACAAAACGGGGTATTCCTCTATGTAGACGTACAAATTACGTTGTCAGTTGACATTTGTGGTTACAACGTCATCGGCTAAATAAACATTCTCTACGTTTGCCGTCAGTTATTGTTAATATCGGCCCGCGAAGTAAGAGTTTGTGTATCGGGGGAATCCAGAAGTCACGTGATGTCCCATAAATCTTTACGTCACATGTAAACAAAGAAAATTTTATGATTGTTGGGTAGGGGTGTTTTGACATGTGCTAATCCATTGTTTTAGCACTCCAATTGTGTGGATATCGGTGCATATCGATGCCTAAAAGGTGCTTAAAGATTTCTACAGCATGAAAGACAATCTTTTAACAACATGATCGTTAATTACGAAAGGTTTACATGTGTTTGCAAAATGTTGAAAAAAAATGCCATTTTTCCAAAAGCATATCTCGCTTACAATTTATCCGATTTTTACAAACTTTGGCTTCAGCTAAAGCTTACGATGTCCTCTATAACTTTACGTTGGCTTTTTTTTATAAAATGAATAGTTTTTTAAAAATTCAATTTTTCGTAAATGCACTCGCAAAATTTTGATTTCTATCAATATCTTCAAAACAAAAAAAATTTTTCCAAAAAGCCAACGTAATTTTGTAGAGATACATGTAGACTTGCGTTGTGCAAAATTTCAACCTTCTATATTAAATAGCCTAGTAGATATGCTAATTTTAAGGGAATAATTGACGTTTTTTTCGTTCATCTTTCATACCCTATTTCTTAAAGTTGAAATGTCATAAAGAAATAAATTTTATATTTTTGGATAGCTGAAAGTCCCCTCTTTCCATTGATATTTAAATATTTCAGATAGGTGGAAAAGAAGTGGTTGAAATCGTCTATTTTTTGTACATAGGTTTAGGGTTGTCAACCCCCTTAAGTTGTTATCCTTGTAAAATATAGTTGATTCTATTTTATAACAATGTATATATTTAAATTTGTCCTTCACTGTTTGAACTTGGATCCCGATTACGGCAAACTTGTGAACCTAAGTTGTTATCTTTATAAAATAAAGGCCTAGTTATATATCCATTTCTTGAGTGCAGACAGCAACCAAACTGAGACATATCCGAAATAAAATGAATGAGTTTTACATCCTACTTTCTGCATCTTATGGATTAATGAAGACTAGCATATGGACAGATCTGAGACAAGCTCAGCAATGGAACAAATTGAAAACTTCGACTTACGTACCATTAAATACTTCATTAAACTCTCCAGGAGGA
Source organism: Nipponacmea schrenckii (assembly GCA_030562195.1). Classification (NCBI taxonomy): domain Eukaryota; kingdom Metazoa; phylum Mollusca; class Gastropoda; family Lottiidae; genus Nipponacmea; species Nipponacmea schrenckii. The sequence goes on from JAUJPP010000498.1 coordinate 9,420, forward strand.
GCATGACGTATAAAATTAGAGGCTATCTTCACCTGAAATGTGAATACCGGTATTATGTTTCTTTCCTTAGAAAAATTATATCATTTTCCTTCCATTGATAAACAATATCAAAGTTCTTTAAAGTACTTTGATACAGTATTATTAAGCTGTCTTCAAAAGCCATATATATATGTATGTGATTTAAATGTCAAACACTTATTTGCATACATGACCAAGAACCCCTCCCTCCCTGCGCCTGGTCAGTTAATTGGCTGAACTCTCCTTGCCATACTTGAATGTTCAACATTTTGAAAAGTAGGCCCTTTAAAACTAAAAAAGGAAAGCCTGAGTGGAAATTAAAGTTGTGATCATATTGACACAAGGAAAAAAGCTTAAAATCAGGAAATCATTCTTCAGACTGTAATTAAAAAGTTAAAGGAAAACAAGGCGGAAGTTGACAAATTCATCAAAAATGGGAGGTGTTCGAGGTGCCGGCTATCTTATTGCTCAAATCAAATCTAATAATCAATAGCATTTTATGACTTCTGCAAAACAACATCAACGTCATCTATTCTATTGGCTGTGATGATACGAATATCGGCAAAATTTCGTAAATAACTTACTCTTTCTTGATCTGATATCGGTTCGTCATATTCTGTCGCCATTTTGGATTCTGAAAAGTGCACGGTAAATCGTCCACTCGTCAAATCGCTCAAATCAGTTGTGACATTTGATGATGTGTCATATCGTAAAAATTAAAAATAATTTGCCCTGAAGCAGTTTACGAAAATTTTAATTAATTTAATTAAAAATGACAGTTTAACTTTTAAAGCCTAAGATATACATGATTTGTTTTAGTTTTCTGACGACATGTTTTTATCTCACAAACGAGTTCCGTACTATTATTCGCCGGGTTTACAGACAACAAGTTCAATTAAACTCATTGTTCATTTGTGTATAAAAGAAAACCGACGAGAACCTGCTTTTAAAAAACGAAATATTAAAATTCAAATGAAGAACAGGTGCCTGGTGACGTCATAAATATGATTAAAGTATTTGAGGGGTTGAAAGTGCGAATCATAAAAATAATTCTTCCAGAAAATTATACAAGGAAGCTGAAAAGTTCAGTCCGATATTTAAATCAATCCATCACTATCCCTTAAAGGAAAATTGGCCGGAATGTCACAGTGGTCGATTTTGCTTCCACAAATTCACAACTTTTGTCCGATTCTGTTGACATTTAATTATTTTAATTTTCTCATCTTGAGTAAAACTAAATGAAAATTATCAAAAGAATAGGAAACGATTCGGAATAGGAAATTAATGATTGTTTTAAATTATTCTTAGATTATTTCCAAAATAACATATTCTCGCAATCACGATATTTTCAGACGAGATTTGAAATTAAAGGGAAGTAACTGAAACTATGTAAACAAAAAGGCAAAATCAATGAAATTGAACGATATCGAACGTCTTTGCTGCTAAATTGTTTTATTCTCCTGATCTGCACCTTGCCGTCAAGAATGGCATCGATGCAAGAGAAGCCTATTTTATGCAGCATCAAACCAACAGTGTCTCTACTGGTCGGGGATCATAAACATGATTTTTTCTCTGGTTGTAAAATGTTTGATGTGACGTTTCCTAACATCATAAATCCAGAGGTACATAAATTGCTCCTTTATTAAGTTGCTTGTCGTCTGCATTACATTTATAGATGTATAAATAGTCCCATGTATTCTTTTTAATTCACACAACTTTCAAAGTAGATTTTCCCAAATTAATGGAATGAAATTTGTGGATGACGAAATGTTTAATTTGTCTAGTCAGACATCATCCCCTTCTCTTTAACAATAACCTTGAAATCTCCCTTGGCCAGTCATCATTATAGTCTTTCTTTAACGTAAGTCCTATGTAGACTCACTGAGAGACTAACTGAGAGAAGAATGAAAATTCCCCTTCTTGAACATTGCATGGTTTTACACTTGATAGGAGACATGTTTAAAGGGGCCCAGGCTTGATTTTTAGGGGTCTTTTTGGCCTTTGTTACATTTAAACAGTCCTCAGAAATATTCAAGCTCTGAGAAAATTGCAAAATACCTTGAATTATGCCTTAAACAAAAAATTTCACTTTTCATTTTTTTTCCGTGCTGTACGCGGCTGGTCTCCAGTCAGTCTGAAAATTGTGTGTCCTGTTGACAAAGTCTACAATTGAAAAATGCATTGTAGTCTGTTTATATTGATGACCGCTATTGCCACCGGGAAGGATAACTCTTTGATTATCAAGACGAACCGTTTTCCAATATGGCGGGGCGTTCGTAATTTCTTAAGTCATTGTGATTTTTCAAACACGGATAATTATGGATACACATGGATTTGAAGGCTCAAATTTCATAGGTAAGTTCTGTAGACTATTTCT
>JAUJPP010000499.1:0-11609 GCA_030562195.1 Nipponacmea schrenckii
TTAAACTGCATACAATTAAAGGGAGACAAATCTTAAACTGCATACAATTAAAGGGAGACAAATCTTAAACGGCATACAATTAAAGGGAGACAAATCTTATTAAACTATCAATTCGTCGACAAGAATAATCTATTTAGTTTGCAAACTATGAAATTAAGAGCTATAACAAACATGAGCCTATATTATTCGAACCGAATATCTAAGCATGAAATTTAATGTATCTTGCGCACATAACGACAACTTAACTTAGCAAAAACACGAAATAAACAAGGGTATTTCAATATATGAATCGCGCACGCTTTCTATGAAGAAATATGTAAATATTGAGGAAATACGACATAAACATAACAATAAAGAATTCTTAGGCCTAATAGATGTATAAAAATAGTATTCTTACATCGTGGCTTGCAAGGGGTTTGTGCCAAATCGTATATTTACGATGAAAGTCCTGTCAATAAAACTTCTGCTGAAGAAAGTCACCGGAAGGTGTGCTCTGAAAGGGAACTAACAATTGAAACCTTACTAAAATGCTCAGACTACAAAATAGAACTTCATGATACATGACAACTTTAATGTCAGGGAACTCTCTTGTATTTCTAACCCCAGTTCTAAATTTAAATCCTATAAACTAACAGTTCCAATGTCTGAATTCAAGCGGCTATTTGATGAGTCGTTGTGGCCCAGTGGAGTTCGTATCAGAAAATATATCCCTCCTCGGAAGGACAACCAATCGATACAATCGAAGTAATGGTAAATTTTCATGTACAACGTACAACTCTAACGGACATGGTACAGGTCGTCTAGAATATATCCAGAAACTGTGTGCGAACTATGATTTCGTTCTTGTACAAGAACATTGGCTATTTACAGATGAATTATCTATATTTACAAGAAATATTAACAATATAAATGTTTACGGGGTGTCTGGGATGCAGAACTATGCCTTCATTACTGGTCGACCATATGGGGGCTGTGCTATTTTATGGAAAAACTCCATAGCATGTGAAGTGGTGCCCGTCCTCTCTGAATCTAAGAGTATCTGTGCGATATGTGCAAAATTTGATAATCTGTCTATTTTATTATGTTGTGTTTACATGCCTTGTGAGGGTACAAACTTATCTGATTACCAAGAGACGCTGAATGATATCAACTATCTCATGTGTGAGACGAAAACTGATTTTATTGTTATTGGGGGTGATTTAAATACTGATCTACGGGTACAATCAAGACAATTAGAGATGTTGAAAAATTTCACTCGCATTAATTCTCTCAAATTTGGCATTGAATATGAAAACCAGAAAGTAATGTTTTCATATGAGAGTAAAATCAATGGAGAACGCTCAGTACTTGACCATTTCCTTGTGTCTGATTATTTGTTCAACACTATTACTGAATATAAAAAAAATTCATGAAGGAGATAACCTATCTGATCACACTCCTATTCTTATTCAATTTAATATTTCTGTTGATGAAATGTACATTAATATTCCAGAAGCCACTGGAACAACGAAGCATTTGAAATGGTTCGAGGCAAGTAAACAAAACTTCCTTGATCATCAAGATAAATTGAATCATAGGTTAGCATCAATAGCTGTCCCATACGATGCGTTACACTGTGATGATTATTTTTGTACATCTCATAATGAATGCTTAGAAAAATATTTCCATGAATTAATACAAAGTAGCTTAGACTGTGCAGGTGATACCATACCTCAGTCTAAACCCAGAACATCTGTAAAATCAATTCCAGGATGGAATGATCCTATCAAGAATATCAGAAAAACACTGCCACCTTTTGGCATCACATCTGGAAGGACAATGGATGTCCTCGAGGTGGTGAGCTTGCATCGATAAGAATTCGCACCAGAGCAAAGTATCATTACTTATTAAGAGCTGTTAAAGCAAATAGAGACAAAATTAGTGCAAATAAAATGGCTGAGTCCATTCTGAACGACAAAGCTCGTGATTTTTGGAATGAAGTTAGAAAGTTGAAAAGCAAATCCTCAAATTTAAGTAAAATTGTTGATGGTAGGTCTGGTCATGAAAATATAAGTATTGAATTAGAAGAATCAAGTTCAGATTATGTTATTACGAGGGGTTTCAATCAAAACATATTGAAGGGTCAATTGTCTGAATTGTTTTAAAACATTTGGTTACAGCATCACAATACCGAAAGTGGTACTCATTCATTGACCATGTTTATATCAGTAAAAACATTTCGTCACATATTGTTCAAATTTCACACTTACCTGTATATTATAGCTACCGCAAGAAATCCCTTTATAGCCACCTGATTATATCTGCATGTGGTAGTAAGTGTTTTGCAGTGTCAGAAGACATTAAACATTTCTTACTACCACTAGCATGTCAACATCGAGCCTACCTAAAGGACACGACTGATTGAATAACATAACTTCCAAAGATTTAAAAAAGAACAAAGAGTTTAATTTCTAATGAAGTGTCTCCAATGTGTACCAGTCAATAAAACTATTAATTGAAACCAAGATCCAAACAGATCGGACAATGCAGTGTAATAAATTTGAGAGTCGCAACGGTTTCACTAAGAACAGCCTTTGGCAATGATTCGTCCCTTCGTAAGGAAACCGTTTCACAGGATAAAATAATCAAATACCCTCCATAACCAGTTTCCATACTCTGTAAGTAAGATTTCATTCAAGAAATTATTAGATTTAAGTTGTATGTTATGAGAATATTCTGTACAAACTTGATAAATGTAATTGCCTCTCCTTATGCTTGCTGATAGGATCTAATATGTCATTATAGGCTTACACTGAAAATGTTTTAATAACATGGTGTTCCAAAAATGAAATGAAATGAAATGTATTAAAGTGCATCAGCACCAAAACGGGCTATATAGCACTTGAAAACGATTTAAACAAAAACAAAAATTTAAAACTAGAAAATCAATATATTAAAATAAAAATTATCACAGAAACCCCAAAAAGGCCAACAAAACAATGCTAAAAACAATATCACAGAATGGTTGTAACCCAAAATGGGCTAAAAACAAAATAGCAAAACTAAACTAAAACACAAAATTTAAAATTTAAAATACAGATTAGTCTGTTTTAAAAACGCGACAACTTTCTCATAAAGAGAAGGTTGCGCAAACAGATGGAACAAGGATCTAGCACAGTAGTGCTGAGATCTTATAGGTTTGAGATGCGTGCATTCAATCAGAATGTGTTTCACTGTCAGGCGAACCTGGCAGTGCTCACAGACTGGCTGAGGCTCTCGCTTGAGCAGGTAACAGTTGGTAAGGTGAGTATGTCCAAGACGAGAGCGACACAAAACAACTTCATTTCTCCTGTTGGCACAATAGGAGGATGGCCAGTCCCCCAAGACAGGTTTGATAGCATGAAGTTTGTTTGTATCTGCAGCATCCCATTTTTGCTGCCATCGTTGCAAAATAAAATTCCTTATCACCGACTTAAAGTCAGTGTAAGGCAAGGAAAAGGAGGAGACCGGCAATGACAAAGCAGCCTTAGCCGCCGCATCTGCCCGGTCATTCCCTAGTATGTCCATGTGACTGGGGAGCCAACAAAGAACAATGTCCTTTTTCGGCCCAGAGAGCTTGTAAATATCTCCGATTATTGGGTGCACAAGCTGGATGTTATGGATAGCTTGTAATGCGGACAAAGAATCAGAATAGATTATACATTTTTGTAATGATGAGGAGGACTGAAAGAACTCGAGTGCCTGTAAGATGGCAACGAGTTCTGCTGTGAAAATAGAGGCTGCTGATGGAAGAGATACAGACAGGACTTCGGATGGCGTCACGGTAGCGGCTGCTACCTTATCACCATCCTTGGACCCATCTGTATAAAAAGGAGCATAATCCCCATATCTAGCCCTTAATTCAAGAAATTTAGACTTAAAGACGATAGAGCTTGTCTGTGATTTCTTATTGCTTGATAGACTAAAGTCTATCTGAAATGGAGCAATTGACCAAGGTGGAATTGTGGTCATTATGAAGTCCGCAATACTGTCGTGGCTGATACCAGCTGCTGACAAAAGTGGTTGAATGCGGACTCCAAAAGAAGAAATTGCACGAGGCTTAGCCTCATACAATTGCTCAAAATAAGGACTAAATACGGGGCGATGAGCCGGATGGTATGGTAAAGATGCTACTTTTATAGCATACTGAAGTGAAAGTCTGTCACGTCTGTCGTACAATGAGGGTTCGTAAGCCTCGACGTACAGACTTTCAACTGGAGTTGTGCGAAAAGCTCCTAGACTGATTCTAAGTCCTTGGTGGTGTATGGTATCAAGCTCTTTGAGATACGATGGACGAGCTGAACCATACACCTGGCACCCATAATCGAGCTTAGATCGAACCAAAGCTCGATACAATCGGAGGAGGACCTTACGGTCAGCTCCCCAGTCAGTGTTGGATAAGACTCTCAGTATGTTGAGGGCTTTCAGACATTTGTTCTTGAGGATTTTAATATGTGGACGAAAAGAAAGCTTGCTGTCAAAAGTCAGACCAAGGAATTTAAATTCCTGTACAACAGGAACGACAGCATTGTCCAAACGTAGCACTGGGTCAAGGTGCAAACCTCTTCGTTTACAGAAATGCATGCAGACGGTCTTGGATTTCGAAAATCGAAATCCATTGTCAGTTGCCCATTGCTGTAGATTGTTTAAGCAAAGCTGCAACTGACGCTCGATCGTCTGCATGTTAATAGAACTGTAACACATCTGAAAGTCATCAACATACAGAGAGCCATCAACCCCCCGTCTAAGGCACGACGTGATTGAATTTATTTTGATGGAAAAAAGGGTAACGGATAATATGCTACCCTGTGGAACTCCATTATCCTGAGGAAAATGATCTGAAAAAATGGAGCCGAGTCGTACCTTAAACGTCCTATCATGTAGGAAATTGGAGATAAATAATGGCAATCTTCCTCTCAGACCGAAGTCAAAGAGATCACGAAGAATGCCATATCTCCAAGTAGTGTCATATGCCTTCTCCAAATCAAAAAATATGGCTACTAAATGGTGACTTTGAATGAAGGCGTCCCTGACGAACGATTCAAATCTAACGAGATGATCAAGAGTGCTCCTTTGGGACCGAAATCCACATTGGAGGTAAGTAAGAAGATTGTTTGACTCAAGGTGCCAAACGAGCCTTCTATTGATCATCCGTTCCATGGTTTTACAAATGCAGCTGGTCAATGCAATAGGGCGATAATTAGTAGGATTCGTAGGATCCTTACCAGGTTTAGGGATGGGAATAATTGTAGCAATCCTCCACGAAGGAGGAAAGACACCGTCATCCCAAATCTGGTTAAATATAAATAAAAGTTTTTTTAATGTAGGGTAAGGAAGATGTTTGAGGATCTGATAATGAATATCGTCAGGCCCAGTAGCTGTATCATGGGCCTGTTTTAAAGAATACTTCAATTCAGATAAAGTAAATTTTTCGTTGTAATATTCCTCATTTTTAGATGTAAAATTTAATCTTTTCCTCTCTTCCCGGAGACGGACTCTCTGGAAAGCATCAGAGGAAAAGTTTGAGGATGAATTAAAGGAAAAATTACTTCCCAAAGAATTAGCAATATCTGGAAGTGTGGTGAGTGTTGAGCCATCTACTTCTAGATGGTTCACAGATATTGTATCTGCTTTACCCTTGATCCTACGAATCCTATCCCAGACTGATTTGGAAGACGTACGACTGTTGATCCTTGAAACATACTCCTGCCATGACGACCTCTTTGCCTGACGGATAGTCCGTCTGGCCTTGGCCCGTGCTATGCGAAAAGAGGCCATGTTGTCATCGGAAGGGGCACGTTCAAGCAGTCGTAAAGCACGATTACGTTCTTTCAGTGCTTTCTTACAGTCTTCATTAAACCATGGTTTATTGAATCGTTTTGGAGTTGCCGAGGTTTTGCGAATCGCCTGACCCGATACATCTTGTAAGATGGTGGTAAATAGTTCCATCGGGTCTTCTGCTACATCTAGATCATCTTGAGGAAAAGAAGATATGCAAAGCGCCTCAAAGAGGGGCCAATTAGCTTTAGAGAGTTTCCATCTTTGTGGCCTGTCTACTGGTGAAGGACCATTATTCCGTAGAATTACAGGATAATGATCACTGTGGCAGAGATCGTCGTGGACACTCCAAGAGAAATCTTGGAACAAAGATGGTGAGCTAATTGTCAGATCTAGATGAGAAAACGTTTTTGTTCTGGAGCAGAAATATGTAGGCGATTCGTCATTAAAGATACACAGATCGTTGTCATACATGAAGTCAGCTATTAATTTTCCTCTGCTATTATCATCAGGACTACCCCAAAAAGTGTGGTGACCATTGAAATCTCCTAACAAAATGAATGGAGAAGGAAGCTGGGCAACAAGGTCGTCCAATTCTCTAAGGTTTAAAGTTGAATTTGGTGGTAAATAAATTGAGCAGATAGTAATTGTCAAGTGGAGTGTTACTCGCACGGCAATTACCTGCAGAGGAGAATTGAGTGTGATTTCGGACTGGGCAATGTTTCTATTGACAATAATAGAAACACCACCCGAGGTCTTTTCATCACCAGTGCCATAAAGGTGGTAAGAAACAAAATGTTTGATTGGCACTAAATGTAAATCCGTTGGCTTGAGGAATGTCTCTTGGAGACAAATAGCCAACGGATTATATTGCTGAATTAATAGCTGAACTTCATTAAGATTATGACGAAGACCTCGGCAATTCCATTGAATGATATTATTTTTAATATCACCCATTATTGTCAGGGTGGTCTAACGGGACTTTGAGGTTTGCGTTTAGTGGGGTTGAGCTCTTTCGCATTGTCCTCAATAGTCTCAGTTTCCATTTCTATAATGGCAGTTTGTACTAGATTCTTCCCTCCCTTTCTGGAAGAACCTGGTTTCCTAACGGAAGTCGTTAGGCTGGGAGTCGTATTTTTATTATTATTTTTTTGATGAAGCTTTGATTCTCTTCCTGTGCCTTTTGGAAGAACTTCCTTATCCTTAGGCTTTACATCTTTGCTGGTAGAGGCAGCAACTGGCATCTCAGTTTGAGTAGCCAAAGAAGTACTAGAAAGAGAAGTCAAAGATGGCTTAACAACTTTTTGACTATTTAGTTCAAGTCTGTCGATCCAGGTAACATCTGTTTGACATTCAACTGAACGTAATTTAACAGACATGGTAACAGCAGCAGCAGCATAAGTTTTATTGGCGGGGGTGGACGGGGTTGAATCTTCAACAACCTTTTTCGCCTCTAAGTAAGATACCTTACGCTCTGTTTTAATCTTTTGTATATTTTTCTCGAGCTGCCATTTAGGGCAGTCCCGAGAGTATGCTACGTGACTCCCAGCACAATTAATGCAGCAAGGAGTGTCGGAACAATCCTTGCTTTCATGACCCTCTTTTCCGCACTTGGCGCATTTCTGCTTGGCTTTACAATTGCGGGAACCGTGCCCAAAACGTTGGCAATTAAAGCATCTCAACGGATTTGGAATGTACGGTTGAACCTTGATGTTGAGATATCCAATCTTAATTGCAGCAGGAACTTCAGGATTGTTAAACAGAAGTATGTAGGTGTTCGTTGGAATAAGCACACCATTTCGTCGAACTGATATACGTTCGACCTTGGTAACGCCAATGGTGTCTAATTCTTCCTGCATCTCTTCGGGAGTGCAGCCATCCAAATCAGGATGCCTGATAACTCCCTTCGAGTAATTTAATGTTTTATGAGGTGTTACAATGATGGGCAAATTAGCTAATGATGTTGACTTTAAAAGTAATTCCGAATGAATTCGGCGGTAACATTCAATCAAGAGAGAGCCATTACGAAGTTTTTTAATTGTTTTAGGTTCACTGGCCAAGCCAGACAAACCTTTGGATATAGCAAAGGGAGATAGTTTAGACAAGGGTTTCTCCTGGTCTGAACTTTCTACAATAAGAAAGCGCGGCCAACTATTATCGTTGGACGACGCTTCATTAAACTCGACTTCCGTTAGTCTTCGTTTATAGGTATGATTTTTTTGTGTAGCCATGAATGTAAGAAAATAGGATTCATCCCCCAACACCCCCGGCCACCATGGACCACAACATCCGCGCAGGCTTCACGCGGAATACCAGCGCTGTTGCCCTAGGGGTAATCAAGGGATATACTCAGATGAAGAATATTTATAGACTGTCAGGATGGAGCAGAATTCCATGACCAAATCTAAAATATACTAGATCTAATTGACCCAGGCCGCTGCTTTTGAGTCAGTACAGATGTGTTACTAAAGAAAAAAACAAAAGGACAAATATATGTTAATTCTGTTCTGTGACCACTGACTCATAGGCTCAACACGACCAAGCCGATTGACCAGCGTGGGCCACACTGGCCGCCCGTCTAAGAATCCCCTGGCCCAAAGTGATGTATTAGGAAGTATGTTACCCTCAACCACCAGGAATCCATTCAAAACTGACACGGGTCGCACCTCACGGCAAACGAGGAGCCCCAATTCAGTCGCCTTTTACGACACGCAATGGGGGACGGTAGACCTATTCTTAACCCCGGTCCACTGGGGGGCATGGTGTTCCAAAGTTAAATAATACATGTATATTGGTATAAAGGATTAAATTTGTAAATCTATTTCATTTATGTCTAGTATAATACTAAATTGTACAAACACTTTAGATTGTCTCTCCTTATTTTGTATAGATAGATTGCACTCGTTTTAAGTCCAGTGTGATAACGGTTTTTTGTACAAACTAAACGTCATTATAAACATACACGAAAATTGATGGAAATATTGTGATATGAGTGAATTTCTGCTGACATAAATTTATTTTATGTCAATGAAGAATTTAATGGAAAATATTCATAAAATTGTTCAAGTTGCGTAAACAATAATTGAATTCCAACAATATATCAGCGAAAATGGAAAATCAATAACCATCATTTCTGAATCAGATATTACTTTTACTGTTTGTTATATTGAATTAGAGATGACTCACAAGAAACTACCCCTTTGTAGGTTTTGAGGCCCGATCGCATTCTTGCGCAAATAGAGTCTCGTGCTTATACGAGGCGGTCTAGTACTAGGTGGGTGTGTTTATAGCAAGAATAGACTGACACGGTGTGCGACTTCTGTGTTAGACAAACTCATCTACCTGTGAGTGGCAACAACCCCAGTCAAAGGCATCGGAAGGTCGTCCTTCGCGACTACATTAATCCAATAAAGAATTTTCCTTTCGCCCCTCTCCACTTAAACACGATCCTCTAGAATTCTCATTCCCCTCTCAGTGAAAGCTGAAATAGAAATTCTTTGCGAGTTGCTAACAGTCAACAGTCAAAAATATGGCTCCCCTAGGTATTAACGAATTAGTTTATCTATCCTATCGTGACCGGGAAAATGAAAATGACGATAATTGAATAGAATAAAACAAAAATGCGCATCTTTAAATACTGAAAAAAGAGTTGGGGCACTTTCTTTAAGTGGGAACATTATTTTTTAGTTTGTTACAACATATAGGAAGAGATCCCCGGTGAGAAAAAGTAGTCTCCAGGTTTTGCTACAAAAAGTCATTTTTAAACAGATTTTAAAGTCCAGTCCACGACCTTCAAAAACTCTTGGCCCTTTGTGGCGACAATAACGTAATTTCTGTTTTATCTGGTATTACCGACATCCCTGAAGTGCGAAATGAAAATATACATTCGCTCGTTATTAAAGTAACAGCAACTGCAATTATATCGCTTCTAAATATGGTAAATCTGGGCATCTATGTAGACTACAGTCTAGTGCCCAGGGAAATAAGGACCAGCTCGAATTTTTAATATCTTTAATTCAACAAAAAATGCAATGGAAGTTCTCAACCAATCGGAACGTTTTTAAGTTTTATTAGACAATGACAATCTATCAGGTATGCTAATGATTGTATACCAATATAGTCCTTTCTAATTTTAGAAATCCTCTTTCTCCCTTCATTTGTCCATTTCAGACTATTTTTTGGTCCAGAGTTGGAATTTGATGTCGTTCAGAATTTAGGATAATGAGAAATTTAACTGCCGAAAGGTTATTTTCTAGAAATAGTGATTTTGTGTGCTGTGACAGTCGCGCGGATGTTGATAAAATGAAGTGGTTTACTAGTTCAAAATTTTCATGGTCATGCTGTATTGATTTTTTGTAGAGAAACCAAGTATTGGCTAGGCTTTCGTGTGACATATTGGAAAGTTTTCTTTAAATAGATCTGGAAGGTTGAATTTCGTGATTTAACATGGAAACAGATGGCAAATAAATTGATGTACCGAGTCCAGATTGCTTGTTACAAGTTATTTATCGCCCTCCCCTCATTCCGCATTCATTCTTAGACCGTGGACTGATGTTTATTCTGTGTTTATTCTGTCACCAACCTTGATGTCTTCGATCATGTATTTCTTTATCTCAGCTGCACACATTTCTTTCGAAAACACCCTCTACGTGATGCTGTTTGTTCCTACAGCCATGTGGAAACCACCTCATGCTGCCATCCATTTTGAAATATTAGAAGTATTTACAGGTATGAATAGCAAAGCAACAAATCTTTCCAGAACGCAGGGTAAGTCTAATGTCAATGCCACACGAGTTGAACGTGAAGTAAGAAGGACGATGTCATTGTTATTGAAAAGATTGACAAAGGTTCAAGTAATGTCATTCTGAATAGGGAGGATATTTCACAAGCAAAAAATCAATTAAATAATCCTACACTTTATGCCATTTTCCTAAAACAATTTTTTAAGGAAACTGTTAAAATGATTAACAATATTCTTCGCAATTTAGTCCAAATAGTTTATCTGATACAGAAACAATATGACTATCTATCTGTCAAACCTGATTTTCGCAAAGGACATTTGTACGCTCTACGATCCATAAGAATCCTACCAATGAGTGGTTAATGCCTACGAAATCTCTTAATGCCACCTGATTATATCTGCATGTGGTAGTCAGTCGTTTGCAGTGTCAGAAGACATTAAACATTTCTTACTACCACTAGCATGTCAACATCGAGCCTACCTTAAGGACACGACTGATTGAATAGCAAAGCTCCCAAAGATTTAAAAAAGAACAAAGAGTTTAATTTCTAATGAAGTGTCTCCAATGTGAACCAGTCAATAAAACTATTAATTGAAACCAAGATCCAAACAGACCCGACAATTTTATAAATTTGAGAGACTTGTCTCATTCGCAACGATTTTACTTTTAAAGATATTAAGACTTAAGAACAGCTTTGGCAAATGACTCGTCCCTTCGTACGGAAACCGTTTCATGGTAAATTATGGAGAAACTGTGTTGGAATATAACTATAAACATACAGTTTAAGTAACAATGTGTAAGCCAATAACACTTTTTGACAAAGTAATCTTGAAGAATATGCTATGTCTGGGAATCACTCTTCTCAGTTTCTACAGTTTTTACAATTAGACATTTTTGTTACCGAAAGAGAATCTTAACGTGTGAAATATGGATATGAGGGAATTTCTGCTGACATAAATTGTTTTTATGACTATGAAGCATTTAATGGAAAATATTCACAAAACTGTTTACGTTGCCTAAACAATAATTGAATTCCAACAATATATCAGCGAAAATGGAAAATCAATAACC
>JAUJPP010000500.1:0-12443 GCA_030562195.1 Nipponacmea schrenckii
AAATTTTTTCTCACCACTGAACCATTTCATTACGCCATACATTACGGTACCCCTGACAAGAGACAGTCGATTCCGGTAACCCTAAAGGACAAGAGACAGTCGATTCCCGTATCCCTAAAGGACAAGGAACAGTCGATTCCGGCTAAGGGCCTTGAACTATACAAAACGGATCTGGTTTTGACACGATTAAAGATGATTAATAATTTACTATAATTCGCCTTTTTCGCGTATTAATTGTGTTAGAGTGCAAGAAATTTTCTGAGACTAATATTATATACGATTGGTCAAACAAATGACCAGCTGTCCTGAAAACGTCTCACGTAAAATAGATATGCACATTCAATCTCAAGATAAAGAAAAACTTACGTTCAGGTTTAATGAAAAAGGTTTCACTCATAGATACATAATTACATTCTTCAATATTTAATTTTAAAAAAAACGAAGATTTTCTATATAAAACTACGGCCAAAGTCTGATATTTTCTCCGATTAACTCTTACGGAGGAAAAGATGTGCATTATATTCGCGACTATACTTAACATTTCAACCTCAGAAATACTAAAGCGTTCAATAGGCAAAATAGAATTTAAGAAATGTAACAAAGTGATATTTACAATTAAAATGTTTGAGGTCTGTACTCGTTGATAAAAAGGGAGATAATCTGTAGCCAGACACGTAAAGATTCCTCCATTATGGTCTACATTCAAGTTAATTTGAGATAAAGTTGGATCTAAGTCAAGTCATTCTCATTCCATTTTTATACCACACTGTGTATATGGGCAGTTGATAATCTCCTATACTGGTTGAAACACTGTGACATTCAAGTTGTATGGTTGTATAGTTATCTTCTGGTTTTAAAACAGGATTTGGTGGAGATCGCCCTTTGATTATAGATTTACCTGAAAAACAAAAGTTTGAAATTCTTGTTATAATCTTCTAGAATAAATACAGCAGTTGTCCTGTTGGATTCTTTAACGATTTTGGTAAATAAGGAATCATTATGCATCTAAAAAAAATTGAGACCTGGAAATTAGAAACCTCAATAAGAACAGAAATAAAACACCCTCCCTCTGGCTGGACCCTTCAACTCAAAAAGTCCCTTCAGAAAGAAACACCCAAGAAAAGAGTGCAAAAGGAAAAAGCAGTTGTCTCAAGACAGGAAGTCCTTGACTATAATAATTATTACAGATTTTTAAAAATGGAACTGAACTGAAGGAAATAGGTTCTTAATTCTTTTGACCAATCATAGCCTCAGAAAAGTAATTGCTTAGATAAACTAATCAGTAAGAATTGTGCATTTCTTGTACTATTGACATATATTCATGACCCAATTCAACAGTCGTTATATGAAATGTTATGGAGCTGCTGTTTTCTCACTCATTGCCTACACCGTAACCTAGTTAGGTCTCTCTTTCATATGGTAAACAAGATTTCAACTTTTTATCTCAAGAAATAATTGAATTTAAAGTATGAATGGGTAATCGATTTTACAACCTGTTAAAATGACCTTGATATTCTTGAAGGTCACAGCTAGATATTATAATAGAGACGTTCCTTTTAGATATTATAATATTGTAACACATTGACATTTTTAGATAACATAGAAACCCTTGCTAGATAGTATAATAGAGTAATACCTTCTGAAACTGATATTCAATTGACTGTAATATTTCCTTGACATGGAGAAACCGTAGCCAGATAAAGGACACATATAAAGGCCCTAGCCAGCTAGTTATTTCTGAAAGCGATATTTCTTTGAATGACACACGTTACCCATCCTAATATGATACAGTTCGTATGATATGTTTAGTTTCGTGTTGATTCACCTCCTATCTTTTATAATTATTACACTTATCACTTATCCACTGATATTCATATGACTGTAATATTTCCTTGACAGTCATAGAGACCCTTGCTAGATATAATAATAGAGACCCTAACACCATATTATAAAAGAGTAATACAACCACTGATAAAAGTGATATTCATATGACTATTATTTCACAGACCCTGGCTAGATATTATAATAGAGTCAACAGTCATTCTGAAACTGATATTCATATGATTGTAGTATTTCTTTGACGGTCATAGAGACCCTAACTAGATATTATAATAGAGTTGACGTTGATCCTGGCTAGATATTATAATAGAGTTGACGTTGATCCTGGCTAGATATTATAATAGAGTGAACAGTCATTCTGAAACTGATATTCAATTGACTGCAATATTTCCCTCTACCAATCTTATTAATATGCAGGTCTAGATGTTCAGTTTCGTTTATTTTTTCAGCCATTTTAACAGGTCATGTTTTTTTTCCATTAGTATAAGAATCTCAGTTGTCATACAACTGTTCTTACATTTTATAACGAAGTTGTATCCTTGCCGAATTATCCTATAAATGTTCACGTAACTGCAGTTCTCTAAAAGCTACAGCAAGTGTTCAAGTTAATGAGTATAAATTTGAACCTTTTTGCAAAACCGGATATGAAAT
The DNA here is from genome assembly GCA_030562195.1 of Nipponacmea schrenckii. Taxonomy (NCBI): domain Eukaryota; kingdom Metazoa; phylum Mollusca; class Gastropoda; family Lottiidae; genus Nipponacmea; species Nipponacmea schrenckii. The sequence continues at coordinate 2,491 of JAUJPP010000500.1, forward strand.
TTCATGATTTTTCTCTTTTTTAAATTTAAATCTTATTTACACCCACCCAAAACAAAAATAATTGGTGTATGTATATCTGGTGATCTTTTAGATTTAGAATCCGATCACAACAAGATATCAAGAGTAAGAATAAATCTATGAACATCCGGGGTGGGTGTGGCTCAAACAGAATAGATTTGTTCAAAAAAGGACTTGCACCTTTGACTAATTTGGCCAGTTTGTCGCTGAGGTTAGAAGTTTCAAAAGAGAACATCGACCTTTGCTGACCAGACCAATTAATTATAGATCTTAGCTTTGTTAATATACAACGGTGTTAATATATGTTAATTAGTCTGTACTGCGAAGCAACATATTTGTATTTTGAAATTGACATTCATTCAGCATATCATTATATTGATATTTTATAACAGCTTTGTGAATTCCTAGATTTAGTTTGAATAGGAGGTTTTATTGTTTTTATCGTTTTCTCGTTCTTCCTTTTGACCTTAATGTTGTTCCATCATGTATTTACTCAAGTAAAAATGACCATTCGTTAAATATTGGAGGTACGGTGGATTGAATATTGTCCTGTTTATAGAAGATCGCATTAGCAATTCGTCTGAAACTGATATTCATATTCATAATATTTCCTTGTATTACACAGATACCCCATCTATACCCCATTAAAAATTGATATTCATATAACTAAAATATTTCTTTGACGGTCATAGAAACCCTAGCTAGATATTATAATAAAGTAAAACATGCATTTTGAAACTGATATTCATATGAATGCAATATTGAATGACACATAGACCCCCATTAGCAGCTAATCAATATACTACCATACCAAGTTTAATCCAGAATGGTCCTGGTTCACCATATCTAGAATTATTGTCTGTATGTGTGTGTGTGTGTTGGGGGGGGGGGGTTGTTCTTCCTTCTACCTCAATGTTGCTCCATACTCCTTAACAAAAGTAGCAAAGACAACTCGTTAAATTTTGGAGGTACGATGGATTTACACCAATCCTCAGTGCAACATTCTCCAGCATGCAGTCAGTTAGTTCTGGGCGTAGATCCTGCAAACTGAACCTTAATAGCCCGTATTGCGCTCAAAACAGTACCAAATTACCCTCCCCTTTTCCCAATACTCAAAAAATAAAACTGATAAATTTGGGAGAACTTTATACACATGTTACAAAATGACATTATACGAAAACATCTAAAATAGTGTAGTCAGCATTTAATCCATACATTTTCTCGACCTCCTCGGCATTCTCAGCAGATTTTGCCATATTCGTAGCAATAATAGCAGAATCCGCTAAAGCGTTTATCCTGCTTTGATATCTTGCGATATTTTCAGTAAACCACCCTATATGGCACATAATTTTTTCGGGATTATTAACAGACCCAGACAGAGCCATCGTAATGGCACACCCGGAACGGAAACTGTGTGGTGTTTCGCCGTGATCTAATCCTAAAGCCGATAAATGCAATTTTAATCTTTCATAAACTACAGAATACGTAACGGGTTGGTCTAAAACCCGACCATCATCACTAACGACCCTGTAACCAGTAGTCAAATTTATGCCATGCTCTTTGGCAAATTCAAAAAAATCACGTATTCCCTTTACCGGACATATTATACTATCGTCACATCGTTTAATAACAAACAAGTTACATCTCCCGTTATCACCCCGTAACGTTTTACCAAAGGTATGTTGCAATACTAGCCTCCTGAGCAACGACTACAGAAAGATCACTAGCACGGTCCCTTGCGAAAAACTGCAGCTTCATCCATGCCTGATCTCGTACCAATACATATCTTTGTTTAAGAGACAAGCTACAATTGGATAATTTCCTATCAATGAATATAGGTTCAGTTCATAAAGGTTTACTCAAAAGAATTTCAAAGTACAAAATTTTACAACGGCTGACGTCAACGTCAAACCAATAAATTTTACTACCGAGAGCGGAGTGTTGCTTAGTAACGTGATGTGACGTTTTGACTGTCAGATCGTCCAAATCTAGTTCCTATATCATGTTATTTCGCAACACACTCCCCCCTTGATTGTATAGACAATCAAAAATTCAAGTTAAAAGTTCAATTTTTATCGAAATAATCCTGGACAAGTTCTAATGGATAAAATTTCTGTAAATGTCTATTCATTTGGCAGAGTTCACCACGTTTATTATGATTACGAACGATAGCTGCTCGGATTTTTCCATCTCGACCTGATAAAAGTTTCTCAACTCGCGCTAGAGACCAATTTAATCTGGATGTCTCATCTTCATGGACACATACGACATCTCCTATTGAAACTGTAGGCCCTTTCTTATATCGCGGTCTATGATGTTCTCGTAGGTCTGTAAGATATTCCTGATACCAACGTTTCCAAAAGTGAGATAATAGGCCTACGGTATCTAAGTATTTCTTACGTTTATTCATTTCACTGTCAGTACCGTAACTGATTTGGGAACGCGACCTTCAATTAACACATTTGGCTCTGATAATAAACGTCTTCCATACTCTTCACCTAAATAAGTTAAAGGACGAGAATTCAGAATCCCTTCCACTTCGACTAACAATGTTAGCAGTTCCTCATATGTAAGTCTAGCAGTACCTAAATTTTTCTTAAGACAGCGTTTAACCAATCTCACCATTCTTTCAAAGAATCCTCCCAACCATGGAGATTATTCTACGTTATATTTCCAAGATATACCTTTCGACGATACAAATGATTTAACTTCAGTGCCTTTAAAGGTTTTTCCATTATCCGAAATTACAAAAGAAGGTACACCTCTGCGACCAATAAAGCGTTTAAGGGATCTAACAAATGATGCAGAGCTAGCATCTGGTGCTAAGTCTAAATGAAGTGCTCTGGAGCTCGCACATGTATATAACACGATATAAACCTTGTTCATATCACCAGAATCATTGTAAATATCCTTGACGTATAAAGGACCAGCGTAGTCTACTCCAATACTGCTGAAAGCGAAATCATCACTGACTCGAAAACTTGGCAAGGGTGGTGCGTGCGGGACACCATACGATCGACCTTCCTGTCTTTTACATATGTTACACTTATATAAAATCTTTTTGTCAGCTTGACGACCTTTGACAATCCAATATTTCGATCTCACGTGCGCTAAAGTTTCTTGAGTAACGTTATGCATAACACATGCATGAGCTTTTAAAATTACGAGTTTAGTAAACTGATGATCACTTGGCAACAATATCGGACAATTAGTTTCGTAAGGCATTTTATTTTCCATTCGTCCACGACTACGAAATATTCCGAATTCATCTTCGAAAACATTGAGTGATTTTTTGGTTCCCATAAAGTTTGGCTTTGTCCTTAGTTCAGATTGTATACTTTGAATCCATAATCTCTCCGATTCAAATAATTCTTCATTTGAGAGTTCACTAAGCACTTTATTTTCCCGACTCAATTTCAAATTTCTCACAAAACGCAATACAAGTGCGGTTATACGTAACAATTTCGATAGTTTACTAAACGTTTCTACAGCAATAATTTCTTCGAGCTTCAAATTCTTACTGGAAGTGGTTAAACACGTGACTGTACTCACTTGGCTAGATTTTAATTCAACATCTACGTCGACTGGTAATTCAGGATCATTCTGAGTCAGCCATTGACTCTCTGGTAACAACATAAAGTTTGGTCCTTTCCCACCATTTCTGGTTGTTAAGTAATTCAGTTGGAGTTGCTCCTCTTGAACAAATATCTGCTGGGTTTAAAGATGTAGGGCAATAGTTCCACATTTCAGTTTGACTAATTCGAAGGATCTCAAGTACGCGGTTCTGAACAAACTGTTTGTATTCCTTGTTTGTATTACGTATCCAACTGAGTGCTACTTGTGAGTCAGACCAATAAACTACTCGTCTTATGTGTAAAACATCATCAAAGGATTTTTCAATATTCTTAGCAAGGTGTGCTGAAACTAAACAGGCTAACAATTCCAACCTCGGCATGGTTTGTTTGGATCAAGGTGAGACTCTAGTCTTGGATGCTATTAATGTACAGTGGATATCTTCTCTATGTCGACATCTTAAGTAGATGCAGGTTCCATATGCATTCTCTGATGCATCTCCAAAGGCGTGTAATTCGATTTCAGCTTCATCGGTAAATATATCAGGGCAATAACATCTAGGAATAGGTATTTGATTCACCTTCTGTAAATCTGTTAATAAGGATTTCCATTTATTACAAAGTTCATCATCGAGAGAATCATCCCAATTCAAATTCTCTTGACATAGTTTCTTAAACATTAATTTAAATTTCAATACAATTGGCGATAATAAACCAACGGGATCATAGAATTTGGCGGCAATACTTAAAACTAGTCTTTTTGTAATGTCTTTGGCTTCAATGGCAGGAGTTATCCTTTTAAAGTCAAAAATAAATTCATCTGACTGAGTGCTCCACGATATTCCAAGTACTTTCGGACAAGGACCGTTATCGTGATTCAAAGTAAACTTCGTAAAGCCTTGGTCGTCTTCAGCGATAAATCCGTTTTCAATCTTTGATTCGGCAAATTCAGCATGGCTATTTATCATATTTAACAGTTCATTAGAATTACTGTTCCATTTCTCAAATTAAAACCACCTTCAAGTAAGGCCAATTTAATCTTCTTACATTGGTCGATAGCAGTTTGTAAACAGTTAAAAACCGAAACATAATCATCTACATATAACGATTTCAATGTATTCTTAACAAAGTCTTGGTCAGTTTCTTCATATAGACTTAAATGGTGACGCAAAGTTTAAAAGGAAAAGGCTTGATGTTACACGCGTAAATCTATAAATGTCAATATTCGGGTTAGGTTTGGACGGTTGATCTACCCAAAGAAATCTTAGGTAATCACGATGATTCTCTTTAATGGAAATATTCAAAAAAGCTTTTCTCTATGTCGGCTACTACTGCTATTTTATTTAAACGGAATCTAACCAGGATATCAAATATTAATGGTGTTAATGGCGGACCTGAACATAAACAGTCATTCAAACTAGGACTTTTAGAGTTAGCTTTAGCTGAAGCGTCATAGACAAGTCTAGTTTTTGTCGTATCCTTATCGAGTCGGATCACTACATGATGTGGTAAATAATGGTGACTCACAACTATCGGCGTGAATTCATCCTCAACTCGCTCTATAACTCCATCCTTCAGTTGATCTTTGATGATTCTATTGTATTCGTGTAAAATATTTGGCTTCAATTGTAGACGGCGTTGGAGATTGCTTACACGTTTACGGCTTATTTGGAAATTATCAGGTAAAAATGGGTGATTCTCTTTAAACGGTAAGGCTACTGCGTATCTACCATCTTCAAATTGTATATCTTCTATAAACTGATCATAAACGGAAAATTCATCCTTTCGAATTCCTATCGTTTCTAAATCCCAAAACTTCTTCAAATCTTCATTTACATTTGATAAATTATCTTCGGCTATAGGCACATTAGAACAGTCGATTTGTAGAACGTGTGTAGAAGCAAAGTTTACTGAGCATGTAGGTAAATTGTCACAGTTAAGTATAACTGGTCCGGATAAAATCCATCTGAGTTTAGACTGAAGTGCGACTGGACCTCCTGTCTCCCCCCTTCTGGTAACACCATTGAAAAAACTCCAATAGTAATCAGCGCCGATCAATACATCAACTTCAAGGTCATCAGATTTAGTAGGCATATCGGCTAATTCAAGACCTTGTAGGTGTTGGTATTTTTGAAGAGCTATATCAAGAACTTGGTTGCTAATGGGACTGCAATAGTGGGTATACAGTAGGCATTTACAAATAGTTCCGTACCATTTCTTGTCACTACGCCTAACTGCACTAAATCACAGGATTTTAGTCTGGGTGTCTCATCACCGAATGTTTTAATAAGAAGATTATCAGAACCAATTACTGATAATCGATGTTTATCGCGTAGTCTATATGAGACATATGCTCGCTGGCTGCAGCTGTCAAAGATGATTCTTGAAATAGCTTTACTATGTGCTCTATCTGGCCTTTCCATTGAAGCCAAAGCAGTTTGTAAAAGTACGGAGGTTGAACTGGTGACGCACATCACATGAGCTGGTCTACTATTAATGGGTGAATTGGGCTTATTCCCATTTTGTCGGTTAGATGTATCATGAGCTGATTTGTCGCATAATGACGTGTGGTGTTTTTCGTGACATTTAAAGCAGTTGTATTTTGATGGACAGTCTCGGACTACATGACCAGAACGTAAACAAAAAAAACATTTCCCCTTCTTTCGGAGAATACTTCGCCTGTTTATGGTATTAGTAACAACGTCACAGTTTGATGACGAATGCTGTTGTCCACAAAAACTACAATAAGGACCTTGGTAATTGGTTTTATTTGTAAACAGAGTCGATGCTGTGCAAGAGGGCTTAAATCTATAGGCAAAATCATGTTTTTTGAATTCATCTCGTGTGACAGTTGTCGGCATTGTCCTTGACGTGGACGTTTTATCAAGACGCATCTTTCTCTAGCTTCAACTTCAGTTTTGAAACTTTTAAAACTTGGTCTACATCCCATTTATCTTTCTCACATGTTCTGCTTATTAACAATTTAATTCCTTCTGGAGTTTTCGATAAAATAACTGGTATCAATAGATTTCCGTACGATTCTGATGCAACGCCTAAATTTTCTAAACTTCTTAATCGCGTTTCAATATTATCAAATAATGTTCGAATTTTGGAAATTTCTCCAATATTGGGGACATTTGGCAAATCTAATAATGCTGTCATGTGGCGGGAAATTATAACTTGAGGGTTCGAAAATCTATCTTTCAGGAGATCAACAGCGGTGTCATAATTTTGTGTCGTTAGGGAAAATCCGGATATAACGGCCAAGGCAGAATCTTCCAATAGGCTTCTCAGATAATTAAATTTGTCAATTTTTGTAATGTTATTATTTGAATGGATAGCAGCATTAAAACTGTCCCAAAATGTCTACCAATCAACCGGTTCTCCAGTAAATTTATTCAATATTAATTTTGGTAATTTAGCGTTCACTGACTTTGGAACTATTTTGTTTGCATCAATATTTAAATTACGACTAGCTTTGTCAATATCAACCCTTTTTAAAGGTTCATCAATTTTCAAATGTAACATAACGAGGCAACAAGCTCAAAAAATTAAAAAACGATCTCTCCAGACTCAATATACGCTTGTAACTAGGAGATGTCATACTTCTCTTATTTAGCTCTGTCAATCTTTCATTTAAATACTCCAAATCTACACCAGTTACCCGTAAAATAGGATTGCTTCTGTTTTGTTTGTTTATTTTATATTTTTTTTTTGTTTTAAACCAATCTATTCCCCAAGTGTAATCCATGCTGGTTTATCTCGTACTTTCACACCCATAGGATCAAAACCACATCCTCTTTCCCATAAAGGAACCTCGTAGGCATTCGAATACTGGGATAACTGAAAAAGAATCAAATGTAAGATTTAAACCAGCAAGGAGTGCACATAGAGATGGAAACCCCTCATCTTTAACCCAGGTGAATAAATCCACTAGGGATCAGTGTCCCTTGGGTTGAAAAAGAAGAGAATCCACACAACCTATTTGCCTTTAGCTAGCTTCATCTTGTCAGTCTTTAATTTCGCAAAACAAGCACGCTCCCCTAGGTCTAAAACCTCCCGAAAAACTATTCGAATATGCCATTCTATTGTAACCCCGACCATAAACAAACTGATTATTATATGGAGTCGGAAACATATATGGATAACCCATTGCCGGCGGCAAATTGGCACCTGGAAACATAAACGGCATTTGAGCAGGGAGTCCATTTGGCATCTGAACTTGGAATGTGTTCCGTGTATTCTGACAACCTTCAACCTTCTCGGCAGCCTTCAAAGTTTCAGGTTTCGACTTTATACACTTCACAACGTCACAACGTCGGCTGCCTTCCAACCTAAAACTGACAAGCACAGACTGGAAAGGTGGAGTTTTGACTGATGCAGGGTAGCCTGTCTGTATAGTTCTTCATAAACCCCAGTATCCTCATCATTTACCCTCCTGGACGTTTAAGCTAACTCATCCAGTGTCAGAAGGAAAAGTGAATCACTTGGCTCTTGTTGGAGACAAAGCGACCTAACCCTATCGCGTAAGTCACTAGCCATCTGAATCTTCGTCTTCTCCAAACAATAAATCCGGTGTTCTTAGCTATGCCTAGCCCTCTTGGGAGGCTTTCCCACATTTTCTAAATCTGCTGGATCGTCATTTTCAATGTTAGTTATTATGCAAATGTGTTAAGGGCAATGTAAACCTCAGCCATTTTGAAATCTGCTGAAAATTTTGTCAAAATTTATTTCTAACCACGACACAGGGTCCATGGATACAAATTTTCCAAAATGGGCAGATGAACATCAAAATCAAAATTTGAGGAAGCAATTCCTTTAAACTTCAATGTGCACTTGATGAACCCAAATTTTCTGAGTCGCAATAGTACAAAATTTCAAATGACTAACTCCCATAGATAACGATAACGACAAAACTGACCACTTTCAAACTTACTTGTACATAATCCCACATAATCCAACCGCAACAGTCGAAGCTTATTTTTTCAAAGTACATTGAGATAGAAGCACAATTGAACAAAGTTATCAGCCATCCATAACACTTTAATCAAAATGGCGGATTCGCAAACAAATCAAACATGCCCCGAAATGCAGAAACAACACAAGCGCAAGTTATTAAATTGACCTATTTACCTGAAAATGTGTGTTATTGTTTATTTGGTATCAGAAGGGTTCTGATGCTGATGGCTGTTGATTTTTTTAAAATTTAAAATAAACATTAAAAATCAATGTTATTTTGTGCACACTCGGTTCAAACTCGTGTCACCCTTCGTGTCGGTTTCACGTGTGCAAATACCCAATTGCAAGGGAAAAAACAATTTCGATAATTGTTTTCGAAAATATGATGTATAATACCAAGAAAAAGAAATAAAAGTCAACAGTAAAGATGAAACAATTAAAAAAAGTGGACTAAAAATAAATAAATTGCGAAATATATTTCCCCGCCTATGTGCATCCCTGGGGAAAATAGCAATATTTTAATACAAAAAAAACAAGTAACCAAAAATTGGGGCCGGTTTTACCCAAAAAAAAAGGCAAAATTTTTTGTTAAAAAAAAAATTTGTTTTTATAAACAATTTTTCCAATGTTTGTTTAAAAACCCCCTTTTTGGGAAAAAAATCCTTTTTAATAAGGGGGGTTGAAAATTTTGAAAAAAAACCAAAAAAATTTTTTTTTTTAAAATTGGGAAGTTGTTTTGGTTTTTGGAAGGGAAACCTTTTTTAAAATTTTTGGCCCTTTTTTTTGGGGGGGTTTTTTTTGCCCAATAATTAAAAGGTTTTTTAATAAAAAATAAATCCACGACTCAAAAATAAAACCATTTTGCACCTCCTTCTATAAAAATCAAAGGCTTCCTTTTTCTACTAGGGTAGTCATACATAGCTCCCAAATAGACTCGGAGTCGAGAGTGGGCCTAGTAAGAAATTCCAATTCACGCAGGGGACGGAAGAGAAAATAACTCACAACATGTTTAATGATAATGATATGAAAAGGCTATACAGTTGCAAATTTTTGCACCCTTGTGGGGATGTTTAATAGAAATGAGTCTACTTATAAATTTTAAAAAAAAAGCCAAAACCCTTTTTCTATTCTTAGTTGAAACAATTTCCTTTTTGTTGGCCCTCACGGGGCCCCTTGTTTAATCAGAAATCCCAATGTAAATTTGGCAAAAAACCCTTTTATTTACCTTTAAAGGTTTGGACTAGAAAAAATTTTTACAATTACCAAAAATGTTATTGTTCCCCAAAAAAGAACACCTTTTTTTAAAACCAGGGAAAAAATTTTTTTTTAAATTGGAAATTTTTTTGTTTTGGGTGGTTTTTTAAAGGGGCAGCTTTTTAGTAGCTTGGGATAGAAAGTGTTGTG
>JAUJPP010000501.1:0-11882 GCA_030562195.1 Nipponacmea schrenckii
AAGTGACATTTCAAGATGGCGGCTAATGTTTCACTTCCGGTCCGGATTTTTTCTGCTTCGTTTTTTTGTCTTCCAATTTAATTAGGATTGACATAAATTTTGTTGCGATACATCAATTACAGCACAAGTAGGTCAACCGGAAGTTTAAACCCTTTTTACGCTGAAACCGGAAATGAAGCAAAAATTCTGACTCGGCCAATGTTTTCATATTCGTGACACTTGAAGGCACCCAAATTTTCAGATCAATCGGTCTTAAAATAGCAAAGTTGCAAAAATGTGCAAAATACGGCAAAAAAATGTGTGCTATGAAATTTCGAATTTCGAATTTTTTTAATTGCTATTTTGTTGGAAATTGTTTCAAGTTTTCAAAAATGCAAACCCGACGAAAATCGGTCCAAAAATGCGAGTTCTAGAGCCACTGACCGACTTTTTAGACATGTTGCAATGCAGCACTTCCGGTTTTGCAAAAATGTTCCAATTTATATTTAATAGAAATTTCGCCACAACAGAAGGTGTAGAGAAGATGTGAAATTGCTGCAACTATTGCAGCCTAGGCTGTGTGCCCTGTGTAAATTTCGAAAAAAAAAAAAAAAAAAAAAAAAAAAAAAAAAAAAAAAAGACAAACCGAAAACAAACTGGGACTTTGCGGTAGCAAAGTCCCACAACTAGAGCCACACGTGGCACAGAGTGGGACTTTGCTAACGTTGCAAAATTGCAACAAACAGGCCGAAACATCTGATTTTCTGGAAGAAACTGGCCAAAGCAACGAAGTATCTGTGTGCAAAGAATTTTTTGGAAAAATGTTATTTCCTACATATGTAAAGCGCTGACCGATATAACTGGTAAATTGGAAGTTTACCCGTATGTGCCACGCCCATCTAATTTACTTTTGCGTAAATCTAATCTCATACAAAATATATATTCATGGTTCAAATTTGAAGCTTGTACATCTAATAGATCACGAGATATACACAAATACGTTTCAAAAAAGCAAAATGTACTTTCGTTTTTAAAAGTGCAAAAATTAAATTTTCATTTTGAAAACTTTTGTTGTACATCGCTAGAAAGAGGACAAAAGACGCCTTAAGAATCTGAAAAAAATAACCCTCTAAATTAATTAGGTCACGCTCTAGAGCAGTCCAAAGTTGCGAGTTTTTCTGTTTTCGGGCAGCTTTAAACCGGAAGTAGACGTCAGAAGTCTAATGCCAAATTGTCAACTGATAGCTAAAGTCAGTGACCAATGACCTTGTAAAGGTCAAGGTCACCAAAGGTCAAAGTCACTAGAAACAAGCCCCCAAACTAAAAAAAAAACTGATTTTTTGCAAATGTCGCAAAATTGCAACAAACAGGTAGAAACATTTGATTTTTTGGGATAAACTGGCCAAAGTAATGAGATATATGTATGCAAGGTACTTTTTTGAAAAATGTTATTTACTGCAGCCGTAATTCGCTGACCGATATAAATGGTAAATTTGAAGTTCACCCGGATGTGCCACGCCCATTTCGTTTTATTGGAGGGGAATCTAATCATATTCAAAATGTATATTCACAGTAAAAATTTGAAGCTTGTACAGCTAATAGATCACGAGATATACATACATACATTTCAAGGAAGCGAAAATACGGCAAAATGTACTTTTCTTTGCAAAAATCAAAAAAATTTAATTTTCATTTTACAAACTTTTGTTATATATCGTTGGAAAGAGGACAAAAAACAATCTAAGAATCTGAAAAAATTAACACTCTAAATTAATTAGGTCACGCTCTGGAGCAGCCCAAAGTTGCGAATTTTGCTGTTTTCGGGCAGCTATAAAACCGGAAGTAGACGTCGGAGGTCAAAGTTCAAAGTATCAACTGATAGCCAAGGTCAATGACCTTTGACCTACTAAAGGTCATGGTCACCAAAGGTCAAGGTCACGAGAAATAAGCCCCCGAACTTCGAAAAAAATTCAACCGGATGTTGCAAAAAAGCAAAAGCAAAATTCAAAAATCGATTTCCAACATTTTGATCGCAATCGACTAAGCTTTCCAGAAATATAAACATCACACAAATCGCTCTTACCGTAGAGGCCCCATTTTGAGTTTTACAAAAAAGTGACATTTCAAGATGGCGGCTAATGTTTCACTTCCGGTCCGGATTTTTTCTGCTTCGTTTTTTTGTCTTCCAATTTAATTAGGATTGACATAAATTTTGTTGCGATACATCAATTACAGCACAAGTAGGTCAACCGGAAGTTTAAACCCGTTTTACGCTGAAACCGGAAATGAAGCAAAAATTCTGACTCTGCCAATGTTTTCATATTCGTGACACTTGAAGGCACCCAAATTTTCAGATCAATCGGTCTTAAAATAGCAAAGTTGCAAAAATGTGCAAAATACGGCAAAAAAATGTGTGCTATGAAATTTCGAATTTCGAATTTTTTTAATTGCTATTTTGTTGGAAATTGTTTCAAGTTTTCAAAAATGCAAACCCGACGAAAATCGGTCCAAAAATGCGAGTTCTAGAGCCACTGACCGACTTTTTAGACATGTTGCAATGCAGCACTTCCGGTTTTGCAAAAATGTTCCAATTTATATTTAATAGAAATTTCGCCACAACAGAAGGTGTAGAGAAGATGTGAAATTGCTGCAACTATTGCAGCCTAGGCTGTGTGCCCTGTGTAAATTTCGAAAAAAAAAAAAAAAAAAAAAAAAAAAAAAAAAAACAAACCGAAAACAAACTGGGACTTTGCGGTAGCAAAGTCCCACAACTAGAGCCACACGTGGCACAGAGTGGGACTTTGCTAACGTTGCAAAATTGCAACAAACAGGCCGAAACATCTGATTTTCTGGGAGAAACTGGCCAAAGCAACGAGGTATCTGTGTGCAAAGAATTTTTTGGAAAAATGTTATTTCCTACAGATGAAAAGCGCTGACCGATATAACTGGTAAATTGGAAGTTTACCCGTATGTGCCACGCCCATCTAATTTACTTTTGCGTAAATCTAATCTCATACAAAATATATATTCATGGTACAAATTTGAAGCTTGTACATGTAATAGATCACGAGATATAAACAAATACGTTTCAAAAAAGCAAAATGTACTTTAATTTTAAAAGTCCAAAAATTAAATTTTCATTTTAAAAACTTTTGTTGTGCATCGCTGGAAAGAGGACAAAAGGCGCCTTCGGAATGTGAAAAAAAAAACCCTCTACATTAATTACGTCACGCTCTAGAGCAGTCCAAAGTTGTGAATTTTGCTGCTTTCGAGCAGCTATAAAACCGGAAATAGACATCAGAAGTCTAATGCCAAATTGTCAACTGATAGCTAAAGTCAGTGACCAATGACCTTGTAAAGGTCAAGGTCACCAAAGGTCAAAGTCACTAGAAATAAGCCCCAAAACTAAAAAAAAAAATGATTTTTTGCAAATGTCGCAAAATTGCAACAAACAGGCAGAAACATTTGATTTTTTGGGATAACCTGGCCAAAAAAATGACATGTATGTATGCAAGGTACTTTTTTGAAAAACGTTATTTACTGCAGCCGTAATTCGGTGACCGATATAAATGGTAAATTTGAAGTTCACCCGGATGTGCCACGCCCATCTCTTTTTTTGGAGGGGAATCTAATCATATTCAAAATGTATATTCACAGTAAAAATTTGAAGCTTGTACAGCTAATAGATCACGAGATATACACACATATATTTCAAACAAGCGAAAATACGGCAAAATGTACTTTTATTTTCAAAATCAAAAAATTCAATTTTCATTGTAAAAACCTTTGTTATACATCGTTGGAAAGAGGACAAAAAGCACTTTAAGAATCTGAAAAAAATAACCCTCTAAATTAATTAGGTCACGCTCTAGAGCAGTCCAAAGTTGCGAATTTCGCTGTTTTTGGGCAGCTATAAAACCGGAAGTAGACGTCGGAGGTCAAAGGTCAAAGTATCAACTGATAGCCAAGGTCAATGACCTTTGACCTACTAAAGGTCATGGTCACCAATGGTCAAGGTCACGAGAAATAAGCCCCCAAACTTCGAAAAAATTCAACCGGATATTGCAAAAAAGCAAAAGCAAAATTCAAAAATCGATTTCCAACATTTTGATCGCAATCGACTAAGCTTTCCAGAAATATAAACATCACACAAATCGCTCTTACCGTAGAGGCCCCATTTTGAGTTTTACAAAAAAGTGACATTTCAAGATGGCGGCCAATGTTTCACTTCCGGTCCGGATTTTTTCTGCTTCGTTTTTTTGTCTTCTAATTTAATTAGGATTGACATAAATTTTGTTGCGATACATCAATTACAGCACAAGGAGGTCAACCGGAAGTTTAAACCCGTTTTACGTTGACATCGGAAATGAAGCAAAAATTTTGACTCTGCCAATGTTTTCATATTCGTGACACTTGAAGGCACCCAAATTTTCAGATCAATCGGTCTAAAAATAGCAAAGTTGCAAAAATGTGCAAAATACGGCAAAAAAATGTGTGCTATGAATTTTCGAATTTCGAAATTTTGTAACTGCTATCTTGTTGGAAATTGTTTCAAGTTTTCAAAAATGCAAACCCGACGAAAATCGGTCCAAAAATGCGAGTTCTAGAGCCACTGACCGACTTTTTAGACATGTTGCAATGCAGCACTTCCGGTTTTGCAAAAATGTTCCAATAAATATTTAATAGAAACTTCGCCACAACAGAAGGTGTAGAGAAGTTGTGAAATTGCTGCAACTATTGCAGCCTAGGCTGTGTGCCCTGTGTAAATTTCGAAAAAAAAAAAAAAAAAAAAAAAAAAAAAAAAAAAAAAAAAGACAAACCGAAAACAAACTGGGACTTTGCGGTAGCAAAGTCCCACAACTAGAATTGCTTACAATTATGAACGTATTTCGAGAGCCTTAAAATATTATGTAGGCTAAATTTGCAATTACCTACATCTAGACAATATATTGAATATCATTTGACCTAGTTTTCAAAGTCATAAAATAATTAGGTCACACCTTCCGTAACGGTTAATGATGGCGAAAATATGAAAATTATCAATTTTTGCTGTATTTAAGTACACTTATATCTATGAATTTTTTAAGTAAGCCAAATTAAAAAATATCTACTCGTAGACAATATATTGAATATTATTTGACCTAATTTTCAAGGTCATAGATTAAGTGGGTCACACCTTCCGTAGCCGTTAAAGTGACCTAATTTGGAAAAAATCGAAATTTAAATAATTCGAAAGAAAATACGAAATTTGAAAATCGGTCTCCAAGAAAAGGTAGATAATGATCCATTGTATCTATGTGCTAAATTTCATCAAAATCGGTCTATCAGTAGTGTCTGAATTTCGGATTTAAGAATTGTAACAAAAATTCAAAATGGCGGCCGATATGGCAGCTTGACCTAATTATTTAGGTCAAATCAATTACTATTGACAAGTTATTTATAAAACAGTTTTCACTTTTCACCTAGCAATTATAGACCGGAAGTTACGTAATTACGTCATTTGAGGCTAAACCGGAAGTAGAATTTTTTATTTCACATTTTTTCAAAAATTATAATCATATCGCCTATCAACTGGTAAAGTTTCAAAATTTTACCATTTATATTAAAGGAGAAATCACGGTCTGAAATTTTTGCCGATGACCCTTGAATATTGAATTGCAAATCGTGGGTAAAATATTTAACCTAATTGCATAAAACCTATAATTGTTAGTTGACAAATACATTGAAGTTTTCAAATCTGAAAATCCGGTCAAAATCGAACTGAAAATAAACTTGCTAAAGCAAAAAAACCTCAACTTCCGGTTCTCACTTCCTGTCAGAGATAGAACTTCCGTTTTTGTTTTATTTGATAATAGAAATCATTCTAAGATCAACTGTAGATTTAGAATTTCTGCACCTTTTACCAGTTTGTCTGCAAACTCATCCAAGAATTACAAAAAAAAAAAAAAAAAAAAAAAAAATAAAATAATCCGAACGATTACAATACGTTTTCGCCAAAGTCGAAATACGTAAAAAGACAAACCGAAAACAAACTGGGACTTTGCGGTAGCAAAGTCCCACAACTAGAGCCGTACGCCTAACGGCACTGAAGCAGTGCGTTCCATTCAGGGATTCGTTCGTTAAGCAAAAGACAAAAAGGGTTTATTAAAACAAAAAAATGTGCATCAGAAATGGATTTTGATTTCATAAAAAACGCTCTCATACCCCCCTTTTCCCCCTTTCCCCCTCCCCATCCTTAGCCCTCATCATCAATTAAGATAGATAATAAGTTGAAATCATAATAAAAAATGGATAGAGGGTCGTTTAATCTAAAAAAGATATCCGGATCGCCGAAACTCATACTTGTAAATCGCCAAAACGTAGATAATTATACCCAATACAATGTAGATAGTTTTATATATTAAATTCGCAATTTTCAGATGGCGATGAAACCAAAAGTAGATATCGTACAAAAAATATATATATAGCATTGGATAGACAATGTCGAAGCTATATACAAATCAAAAGGTCACTAATGGTTCAAGTTGTCTTAAGTCGCCAGGGTATAACATTGAGACACCACATAAATAGCGCGGCCTAACATTTTAAAATTTATATTGAATAGAGTTTCATCCCTTAGACCATTATTCCAGTCAACTGTATATTATTGTTGCATAATTATAAGAGATAAAATTTAAAATTCTAAAGGTTGTAATTTCGTTCCAAATATTCAATATTTACATCACCCACAACAGGAAAAACATATATAACAACTTTGAATCATTTTAACTGGATGTAGAACGATTAAACTAAAAAATAATTTCAGATCGCTGAAACTTATATCTTGTAGGTCGCCCAAATGCAACACATTAAAAGATTGTTTTATAGGGAAAATTCGCAATTTTCAAATGGCGATAAAAGCGGAAGTATACATCTTACAATAAAGCTTTATATATCATTGGATAGATCTTCTCGAGACCTATCATATTTGTACAGGTCAAAAATTCGTCAAAGGTCAACGTCACAATATACGACCCTTCAAAGTTTTTAAAAAATTTAATCGTTAAAAAATCAAAATCAAAATCAAAATTAAAAAATCGGTTTCCATATATATTTCGGCAATCGGTTATAGATTCTATATACATCAAAATAACACAAATCAAATAATCCCCCGAGATCCTATTTCGATTTAAAGAAAAACACGCACAGTTAGTATAGAAGAAATTACAAATTTTGAAATTTTTAAACGCGCAATTTTGATTAAAATACCAAGTGTGATATATTAATGAAAAGATGACATTAAGAGTAAAAGGAATATGTAAGAAATTCTGTGCTATGTAAATTAGGTCACGTGATAGAGCTCTTTAAAGTTAAAATTCGTGATTTTCAATTAGCTGCAAAACCGGAAGTTAACACCGGACAACAAAAGTGAAGATACCATTGGATACATATAATCAAGGGCAACAACCTATGTTCAGGTCAAAAGGTCACCGAAGGTCAAAGTCGCGAAATATGAACCTTGAAAGTTTTGACAATTACTGGAAAATTTCAACCGGAAATAAAAGAAAAGCAAAGGCGAAATTCAAAAATCCATTCCCATACTTTTTTTCGCAATCGATAGATGTTTTAAGAAAACTTAAATTTATGCAAATTTGATTTAACCCTGAGGCCCCATTTTGAGTTTTACAAAAGTTAGTCATATCAAGATGGCGGTTGATCCGTTACTTCCGGTTCGGATTTTCTTAATTTAGCATCATTAGATAGACAATTGTAGCTAATTGCAAAAGAAATTTTTCAAATATCTTCATTATTCCGGAATTGCAAAATTCAACTTTAAAAGCAAATAACATCAAAACCGGAAGTGATATCGAAATTATGAAAATTTATTATAGTTCGCAATCAAAATGTCTGTAAATCTGTAAATTTTCAGATCGATCGAAATGAAATTGTAGAAGTTGACAAAACTGCAAAAATTAAAATTAAAAAAAGTCAGCGACAAAGTTCAAAATTTTAAAAGTTTGAAAGTGCTAACTTGTAAAAAAAGATTAAAAGTAATAAACAAAAAAAACGCTATCGAAATTGATTAAAAACTAGCGTCGCAAATAAGAAAAAACCTAAAATTAGACATAGACCTGTACGTCATTTCCGGTTGGACAAAATGACGTCAAAATACATTCATATTATTTACTTTCGCGGGTTTTTCGAAAGAAATGTTAACAGTTTTCATGTAGCACTTGTAGTTTTGGCTGGGCGTGATGGGAAGAATTCGAAAAAAAAAAAAAAAAAAAAAAACATTTCGAAAACAAAGCAGTGCGTTCGATGAACGCACTGCAAAAAAAAAAGAATTGACAAACCGAAAACAAACTGGGACTTTGCTAACGTTGCAAAATTGCAACAAACAGGCCGAAACATCTGATTTTCTGGAAGAAACTGGCCAAAGCAACGAAGTATCTGTGTGCAAAGAATTTTTTGGAAAAATGTTATTTCCTACATATGTAAAGCGCTGACCGATATAACTGGTAAATTGGAAGTTTACCCGTATGTGCCACGCCCATCTAATTTACTTTTGAGTAAATCTAATCTCATACAAAATATATATTCATGGTTCAAATTTGAAGCTTGTACATCTAATAGATCACGAGATATACACAAATACGTTTCAAAAAAGCAAAATGTACTTTCGTTTTAAAAGTGCAAAAATAAAATTTTCATTTTGAAAACTTTTGTTGTACATCGCTAGAAAGAGGACAAAAGACGCCTTAAGAATCTGAAAAAAATAACCCTCTAAATTAATTAGGTCACGCTCTAGAGCAGTCCAAAGTTGCGAGTTTTTCTGTTTTCGGGCAGCTTTAAACCGGAAGTAGACGCCAGAAGTCTAATGCCAAATTGTCAACTGATAGCTAAAGTCAGTGACCAATGACCTTGTAAAGGTCAAGGTCACCAAAGGTCAAAGTCACTAGAAACAAGCCCCCAAACTAAAAAAAAAACTGATTTTTTGCAAATGTCGCAAAATTGCAACAAACAGGTAGAAACATTTGATTTTTTGGGATAAACTGGCCAAAGTAATGAGATATATGTATGCAAGGTACTTTTTTGAAAAATGTTATTTACTGCAGCCGTAATTCGCTGACCGATATAAATGGTAAATTTGAAGTTCACCCGGATGTGCCACGCCCATTTCGTTTTATTGGAGGGGAATCTAATCATATTCAAAATGTATATTCACAGTAAAAATTTGAAGCTTGTACAGCTAATAGATCACGAGATATACACACATACATTTCAAGGAAGCGAAAATACGGCAAAATGTACTTTTCTTTGCAAAAATCAAAAAATTCAATTTTCATTTTACAAACTTTTGTTATATATCGTTGGAAAGAGGACAAAAAACAATC
This sequence comes from Nipponacmea schrenckii, assembly GCA_030562195.1. Classification (NCBI taxonomy): domain Eukaryota; kingdom Metazoa; phylum Mollusca; class Gastropoda; family Lottiidae; genus Nipponacmea; species Nipponacmea schrenckii. The sequence goes on from JAUJPP010000501.1 coordinate 9,354, forward strand.
TAAGAATCTGAAAAAATTAACACTCTAAATTAATTAGGTCACGCTCTGGAGCAGCCCAAAGTTGCGAATTTTGCTGTTTTCGGGCAGCTATAAAACCGGAAGTAGACGTCGGAGGTCAAAGTTCAAAGTATCAACTGATAGCCAAGGTCAATGACCTTTGACCTACTAAAGGTCATGGTCACCAAAGGTCAAGGTCACGAGAAATAAGCCCCCGAACTTCGAAAAAAATTCAACCGGATGTTGCAAAAAAGCAAAAGCAAAATTCAAAAATCGATTTCCAACATTTTGATCGCAATCGACTAAGCTTTCCAGAAATATAAACATCACACAAATCGCTCTTACCGTAGAGGCCCCATTTTGAGTTTTACAAAAAAGTGACATTTCAAGATGGCGGCTAATGTTTCACTTCCGGTCCGGATTTTTTTCTGCTTCGTTTTTTTGTCTTCCAATTTAATTAGGATTGACATAAATTTTGTTGCGATACATCAATTACAGCACAAGTAGGTCAACCGGAAGTTTAAACCCGTTTTACGCTGAAACCGGAAATGAAGCAAAAATTCTGACTCTGCCAATATTTTCATATTCGTGACACTTGAAGGCACCCAAATTTTCAGATCAATCGGTCTTAAAATAGCAAAATTGCAAAAATGTGCAAAATACGGCAAAAAAATGTGTGCTATGAAATTTCGAATTTCGAATTTTTTTAATTGCTATTTTGTTGGAAATTGTTTCAAGTTTTCAAAAATGCAAACCCGACGAAAATCGGTCCAAAAATGCGAGTTCTAGAGCCACTGACCGACTTTTTAGACATGTTGCAATGCAGCACTTCCGGTTTTGCAAAATGTTCCAATTTATATTTAATAGAAATTTCGCCACAACAGAAGGTGTAGAGAAGATGTGAAATTGCTGCAACTATTGCAGCCTAGGCTGTGTGCCCTGTGTAAATTTCGAAAAAAAAAAAAAAAAAAAAAAAAAAAAAAAAGACAAACCGAAAACAAACTGGGACTTTGCGGTAGCAAAGTCCCACAACTAGAGCCACACGTGGCACAGAGTGGGACTTTGCTAACGTTGCAAAATTGCAACAAACAGGCCGAAACATCTGATTTTCTGGGAGAAACTGGCCAAAGCAACAAGGTATCTGTGTGCAAAGAATTTTTTGGAAAAATGTTATTTCCTACAGATGTGAGGCGCTGACCGATATAACTGGTAAATTGGAAGTTTACCCGTATGTGCCACGCCCATCTAATTTACTTTTGCGTAAATCTAATCTCATACAAAATATATATTCATGGTACAAATTTGAAGCTTGTACATCTAATAGATAACGAGATATACACAAATACGTTTCAAAAAAGCAAAATGTACTTTAATTTTAAAAGTCCAAAAATTAAATTTTCATTTTAAAAACTTTTGTTGTGCATCGCTGGAAAGAGGACAAAAGGCGCCTTCGGAATGTGAAAAAAATAACCCTCTAAATTAATTAGGTCACGCTCTAGAGCAGTCCAACGTTGCAAATTTTGCTGCTTTCGAGCAGCTATAAAACCGGAAATAGACGTCAGAAGTCTAATGCCAAATTGTCAACTGATAGCTAAAGTCAGTGACCAATGACCTTGTAAAGGTCAAGGTCACCAAAGGTCAAAGTCACTAGAAACAAGCCCCCAAACTAAAAAAAAACTGATTTTTTGCAAATGTCGCAAAATTGCAACACTCGGTAGAAACATTTGATTTTTTGGGATAAACTGGCCAAAGTAATGAGATATATGTATGCAAGGTACTTTTTTGAAAAACGTTATTTACTGCAGCCGTAATTCGCTGACCGATATAAATGGTAAATTTGAAGTTCACCCGGATGTGCCACGCCCATTTCGTTTTTTTGGAGGGGAATCTAATCATATTCAAAATGTATATTCACAGTAAAAATTTGAAGCTTGTACAGCTAATAGATCACGAGATATACACACATACATTTCAAGGAAGCGAAAATACGGCAAAATGTACTTTTCTTTGCAAAAATCAAAAAATTCAATTTTCATTTTACAAACTTTTGTTATATATCGTTGGAAAGAGGACAAAAAACAATCTAAGAATCTGAAAAAATTAACACTCTAAATTAATTAGGTCACGCTCTGGAGCAGCCCAAAGTTGCGAATTTTGCTGTTTTCGGGCAGCTATAAAACCGGAAGTAGACGTCGGAGGTCAAAGTTCAAAGTATCAATGATAGCCAAGGTCAATGACCTTTGACCTACTAAAGGTCATGGTCCCAAAGGTCAAGGTCACGAGAAATAAGCCCCCAAACTTTGAAAAAATTCAACCGGATGTTGCAAAAAAGCAAAAGCAAAATTCAAAAATCGATTTCCAACATTTTGATCGCAATCGACTAAGCTTTCCAGAAATATAAACATCACACAAATCGCTCTTACCGTAGAGGCCCCATTTTGAGTTTTACAAAAAAGTGACATTTCAAGATGGCGGCCAATGTTTCACTTCCGGTCCGGATTTTTTCTGCTTCGTTTTTTTGTCTTCTAATTT
>JAUJPP010000502.1:0-12027 GCA_030562195.1 Nipponacmea schrenckii
GGGGATTAAGCCTACATGAATTTAAACTTAGGCCTGAGCATTTAGGCGTATCTAATGCTAAAGGCAATCGATGAATCTTTCACTTGATTTTGACAGGCAGTCAGCCATTTTGATCTTATCTCATAAGACAAGATTTTGCATTCTTTTGCCGTTCCTTGCTTTTCGTATGATTTCATGAAAAGGGCCAGCCAGGAACGACTACTTGTGTAACATCACGTCAAGATGTAAACATTACGTTTTTTAGGTGAAAGCAGAATGAATATGATCCATGTTACATGTATATCTAAAATAATGGGACGAAAATATCTAACATTTTTGATACCACAAGGGCGTAAAAATTGACATTGAAAATGTTAAAATCGCTTGCAAAATACGCTCGTAGCACACTGTTCTGAGAGTCACGCAAAAAATAAAAATGCACTAGTATTCTCACCCTATTATATTATATTAAAGATTACGAACAATTCAAAGTTACATTTTTCATAAATTTTCCCCTATTACATGTATTATTCTCATTCCATTAAAATTATTTCATACATTTTGTCAATTCGTGCATGAAATATATGGCCTACATGGAATTCGAATGCGCATTTCTAAGACAACGGTACGATATAAATTATCAATTATTTATTTCAGAAGTAAAAAAGAACAATCTAAATCTACTGCTGGAATTGAAGACGTTGATCAATATGAACGGAAAGGCCAACAGGGATATGCACCAAATTATAAAGATAACTCTGGATTTGTTTATGACGGAGAAATGTCTGGTAAACACTAAATAAATGGTTTGTGAAAATTGCTGCTTTTAAATTAAAACTGAAATTGATAAGCTACCTTTGATATCTTTAGCAACGCTGTATTTTCCGAGGAAGAAACCAAATACATTTTCTTCGATCGCTAACGAGTATTCGCTTAGCACAGGCAACATTAATGGCTGTTTATATTAGGAACAGTAGAATATACGACAAATTTTCAGTGACAAACCTATGTAAGGGGTGATCCATGTAAACAAATCATTACGAACAATTAGCAGAATATCAAATATAGTAGTATACAGAGGTACGTTTGGACTTAATTTGTTTTTTGCACTCTGCCTTATATTTGTTATTTTCTATTATTCTTTCATTATTCCGTCCATTGTATTGTGCTTTAAAAATATTTTGAATTGTGTTTACCCAATATGAATCAAAGGATGTTATACACGAAATAAATCTTTTGTTTTCACTCATGTGAATGGCTTTTAAATTTTCAAATCGGTATCTACCATTACGACCAGGCTGTCAACTAACACGCCCATACTTTCTGTCAAAGCATATCTGGCTTGGTATTCCTATGAGATTAACAGCAAAAAATAAAGTCCCGAAAGCTCCAGACAATATGGTCAATTTGCCTACAAAATATATATCATAAGTATGGATATATTAATGCAGAACATTTTGTTACTCAGATTTTCACGATATTTCGTTTTGTTTTTGAGTGGCAAATTAGAAATTTGCCACTCATTGTTTTCATTAGACTTTTTTTTTTCGGGAAGCTCCCCAGCCCAACTCGAAAACGGTATAGAAATTTGGTTTGAAAAATACGATAAGATATGTACTGGATTAGAAAATGAATATATAAAACTAAAATTTTTACGCATCAGTAGTTAGTAATTGCATAATGATAATTGAATAATTGCATAACTTTGTTGCTAATTATCCGATCGCTTTGAAAATTACAGAATATAGCGAAGTCGCCTATCGAAATAAAACCGCATCATAAAAATTCTACCACTTCAGGTTCTTGCGTGAGAACTTCCGGTTTTTTAGAACCGCGTTGGGTCACCCAGCTTCCGGTGTATGTAAGAAATCAGTTCAAAAGCTATACATATATACTATCAGGCATAATTAGAACCCTTTTAGAATAAAAAAAAAATCCAAACCGGAAGTGATACTTTATGTGTCATCACAGAACAGTAACATTCAGCAAGAGCCACAGAAGTCGGAATCGAATTGGAATGGCGCAAATTGATGGTATTAGCGTCCCCGATTCAGTTTATAAAACCTCTTTACAATCCCTTTAAGCTATTTCAAGTAAAATGTTCTTGATTTAAACTATCCTTACAGTATGCCAATAATGATCGATTTAATTTATTTTTGTACCCATTTGAGTTTTAAAAAATCAAAAAGCTATATTAAGTGACCATAAGGGTAGTATGCCACTGTATTAAAATTTAGATACTTTGTTTTCCTGATCTTTAGAGTAAAAGGATTTTAGTGAGAATGCAAAACTCTTTTAAAAAGATTAATGTTTTTATTTAGAATTGTTTTATGAAATATAAACAGTATGTACATAACGCTTATAAATATTCTTTTACTCGAAAAATTATAGATTGAAAACATAAAAGAATATGTTTTTTAATGCATGCAATATTTACATATTTACAATGAGAGAGGACGTTTTATAACATCAATTGATTTCCGTTATTTCCTCTCCTGTGAATTCACCATAAAACTTCGCGTATATCTTTTGAACCCATAGAGGTTGTTTGCCACTCTCGGAACTGTTCACAGTTCTAGTTTGTACCTGTTACTTCAACGTTACAACGCTTGTCTTAAGCTCTCACATGCAAAAAAAGGTCGGAGTATGGCATTATCCCAAACGATATATGTTCAGAACGCACTCTCTGTCCGCGTTAAGTGATTGCATCTTGTAATTAAGCAAATTCTTGAAGTTCAATACTATGGATATCTTGAAATACCGTTAGTGTTAAAAGATATAACAACTTCCTGGTGACATCTTTAACCAATCGAATTACACAAGTGCAAATCAGAACAGCTAATTTAAAACTGTTTTACAAGTTTAGACACAATTTAAACTAGTCTAATGCTATGGATTCCGTCTTTTACGTCGGATTTTTAAACCTTTGTCCCGAGTAAGTCGGCTGTTATTCATCAGTCATCCGTCATATTATTAAATAATCCAAATGGAGAGGGAAGGCTGGTTGGCGATATTAACCGCTGTGAAGCTTCTAGCTACACCAAGGCGACGATATGCTCATCTTCTCCAAAATCCTTAACTTGCGCTGTTCTGTGAAGAAACGAACGTTTAGTGTATTCCCTGAGATTTTTCCACCAACTATATTCACATTTTTGTCTAATGTGCGTAATCCACTGCTACTTTGAGAAATCTGTACAGCATGCCATGTGGTATACGTGTTTTGGCCAATTTTTTTTTATTATCCACAGTCCGAAGAATATAATTATGTGGCATCATATTTTATAGGTATAACAGTGCAATATAATCAAAAAACCCTTGGCACTAATCCTAACATTAAACCAAAATTAATCAAGCCCTACACAATTAGAATATTTTACTTAACCGTCGCGTGGAACTAAAAGAAATGCTTGTTTGCAATATAACCAGCAAATTGGACACAAACCCCGGCCAAAAATACAAAGGTACATTTAATAGAAAACAATAATTAAAGGTAAATAACTCTGTAATGATCCACCGGAGAGTTATGAAAGAGCTTGGTCAAAAATGACAAAAGCGAGGACGAATGTGGCCATATGTGGACGACAAGTCCAGCGGCGATACACCAGGCTAAATGCTAAAAAGTGAAGGTAAAAGAGGCGAGAAAACTATGTGACATAATTATGTGTGCCTAGACTGGTAGGTCATTTAAGCGAAAGTTTGTAATGTGATATGTTATAAACTGCACATACTTATTATATACATGAGGATAAAACATTGTTTAAAAGCGCTTCTTCTATTTTGATAAATAGAAGAAGCGCTTTGAAACAATGTTTTTGACAAGTCCTTCTCTTCTATTAGGCTATTCCTAAGCATCCAAATTTATGTCTAAGCTGCAAACCAAGTGCGAAAATATCGGAAGATACCCTAAGTCTCCTGGTGAAATAGACCCCTTTCTTAGGTGGAGCTGAATATCGATAACGAAACTACAAAATACTAGAGAATATCCCGAATCACTAGCGCTATTATTAAACCTTTTCTTCACAGTCAGTGAAGTATCAATATTTAAATAATTTATATCAATCAAAGACTGTTTAAAGGTTCTCGTTATGGATAAATATATTACGTCTCTTCTATATTCTCATAAATTTCTGGTGTAAAATCGCGATTCATTGAACAAAGGTAAGCCAAAGTCTAAAATTAAGTGGGTTCCAAATGGACTCGCACCAGTTATGTATTGGTTTACTTTCATTTAGACCAGTTCAAAATGTTAATGGTCAAGCAGTGAGAAAGTTGGAAAGTTTTCAACCAGATTCCTGGAAAAAGTTATAGAATGGTAAATGTCGTGATATAACATGGAAAGAGATAGCAAATGATAGTACAAAATGACCCGGTCTTGAAGACACGAGTTGTGTCCCTTATATCGTCATCAGCAAACAACCAAAACAATTCAATCGAGTCCTTAAGATAGAACTCTTTTTTATTACATGTAAATTGGAGTGCTGGTTTCAAATATATAAATCCGCGGCTGTGGCACCATTGAAAAACAGAATGCCTATTGGCCAAATTACAGGATCCACGGGGATCGGGAGAGAAATGGTAGGGCTTCAAATAGAAGCAAAAAGTACCACGATCCACAACCTAAGCTTAAAAAACATAAATTCCTTATTGTATATTTACCAAAGAAATCGTTTTACTTTCTTCATGAAACACACTGTTGTATAAACAAAAGGTCCCATTACTCATAATTCCCATTTCTCATAATTAATTATTTATGGTTTAGTGCATCTTAAGGGGGTTGACAACCTTATCGTTCGAGGTTTATTTCAATCAAGAAACGTATTAAGTTGATATCCATTCTATTTGGCATTAAAAGAAACTCATCTAGTAAAAATTTTAGCTCAATCGCTTCAGTAGTTTGTCAGATATCGGTCCATAAAGATAATCTATTTATAGAACAAAATGGGGTAATCCTCTATGTAGACGTACAAATTACGTTGTCAGTTGACATTTTTGAGTGTAGTACTCAAACAGTAATGAGCCGTCGATGTTTTATCTTAGCTAAATGCAACTTGTTTTAAAGTTTTAATGCCTTTTAACTATACTTTAAGGTCTTAACAAATCATGTAATATTATATTAATTGTTTTTGATAGAAATAAAGTGCCTTGAAGGGGTAAAAACACAAGAAAAGTGTATTCGGCGGTTTTAGCGCTGTTGTCTGCAGTACCTATTATCTACACACCCACAATGCATCACCGCATAAATCAATTATAATAATTAATTATTCTCAAAACAAAACATTTTATTATTATGTATATGGCCTACCTGTCTGTATATTGTTCACAAATACAATATGATCGAATGTGAACATCATATTTTAATGAGAGTCGACTTCATAAAACAATTATAAACCTAAAATATCGTAGTCTGTACCTTTACCTTTTCAACAAAAATATCCCATTTTCCAAAATGCTAACATCTATGCATGTTTCCTAACTTGCGTAAATCAATATTACAATATAATTTTCGGATTAAAGTAAGATTCTCTCAAGACTTCAGAACCCCTGGCATCATACATCGTCTTACGCCGACATTAATTAACGAAAAGGAACAATACATGCCAAATCCAATGCAAATGGAATCTAATTTTCAATGGATATTGCTAATCCCACCAAAAGGCAAGACTAATCAAGAAATGTGTTATTTAAATCTGCTAATTTGGAACTCTTCACAACGACACCTATCAGATACTCCTTTTTGGAAGGTTACCAACCCGATAGTCAACACCGAGCTGACCCAGTCCACCAACAAGCACGTGAACCCAGTGGCAGCAAGAGCGCAAGCTCTTGACCTCATCGACTCCAAGTTCGCCGACCATTTGAAGAACTATACTGATGGCTCCAAGAGTAGCACAGCTACTGGCTAAGGTTTGTGTATTCCGGAGAAAGGCATCAGACTTGCCAAACGGATACCCCCACACTGCTCAGTGTTCACTGCAGAACTACTAGCTATCAGGGACGCCATAGCATGGCTATCCCTTAACTATACGGAACCTGCCGTAATCCTGTCTGACTCACTAAGTAGCCTTCAGTCTATTTCTAACAATTTTTCTAATTGTAGGTCAGAAGTTTTAACGAACATCCGAAGTATGATTCACAACTACCAAACCAACAATAACCACCAGATCGAACTATCATGGATCCCGTCGCACGTCTTCATCCCGGGAAACGAACAAGCTGACCGTGTTGCCAAGGACAGTTTGGGTCTGGAGAATATCGAGCCTGTAAAATTCTCGTATGAAGAATTTTGCAGTCTCGTGTCCTCTAAGATCAACCAGAAATGGGACGACATGCTAAGGAACCTCAACACCGATAGATACCAGATTGATCCGAAGATGCCAAACCAAACCAAAATTAACCATCCATCTGTAGCCATCTGCAAACTGGTAGCCAGACTACGCACCAACCATGTCATGCGAGACCATCAGTTCAATGCCATTAAATGTCGATGCGGACACGTTGCCACCAGGACGCATCTTCTCATTCAATGCACCGAATTGAAACCATCTCGTAAGACATTGACGGACTACCTGGAAACCAACGGCATACCAATCACCATACAGAATATTTTGGCTCCACCCATGGACCACTGGTACAAAATAATGGAACTCAGGTTATCTGTTTAAAACAGATGTGGTAATAAATTGGTAGATGAAAAATCTACCGAAAATGTACAAGTGCTGACAAAATTTATGTCCACCAAGGAATCTTTAAAAAAAATTAAAGATGGTACTTTGTGGTGCTCACTAAGCTTTGAATAAACAAGGAATAACTGGTTTAGTGCTTACATTGTTCAAAACCTTGGCCGAATTAATGGCATTGAACAAAGATCGATTATTGTAAATTCATCATCATAAGGTGTAAAAATCTCAATATTCAGAAATATTATTTTTTTTCGTAGGTCGGACAATATTATTTTCATTCAATTTATAAATACCATGTACCAAAACCTACAGAAATGCGTCCCTGGACTTATCTGAATCTTTTAACCTTAAACATCCTACCATTAAATATTATACGCCAAAACTATTTTAAAAAACTTTTATTATTCTAATCGCCAATTTAAATGATATATATTTTTAGAAGGGAGGAAATTTAAGATATTAACTAAGATGCCAGTCCTGTTTATTTCATTCTTAAAATTTTATAAAAAGACCTCTAAAAACTACATGATGATAATAAATTGTCATTATTGACTTCCTAGATAACTTTAGATACCAAGATCCGGAGCTAGTTGACTTAGCTCCTATGCCTCGTTTGGGCTTCTGTATTGTTATTTTTATGATCCTTATAGACTGTCCTAGATATCTTAGACTAAGACCTAGTCCACACACCTGCCTGGTTTAATCTCAACCAGAAGCTACTTTCTTCCCTTTGTGATCAGTGATCAAATGTTACTTTCAAGTTTTCCAAAATAAACCTGTCATTAGATTATTTGGTATTTTTATATAAAATATATTACCTAAAAATATACAAATAAATTGAGTTATTGCCTTGATTTTAGACATTTGTTTGAATGTGTGATTATTTTTTATCAATACTCTCAATAAATGAGGAGGGGAACTAAATTTTAACTATATATTGTAATTTCTTTTGTTGCAAAATATAATACATGTAAAGAAAAAAAAACCCTGGATTCCTATTCATTCTTTAACTTTTCTATCTTCTACCTGTGTTTGAATGAAATGAAAGTTAATAATAAGGAGAAAGACAGTATCTTTACGCTAGAAATTGTGACAGACTAAAATCAGTCCTCAGATGTTTCTTTATACAACAACGATAAAGATAAATATTTTATTTTTTAATATATTTTTACTTTGTCTTGTAATATGGAATCAATTTAAATTCTTAATGAAGGATTTTCTGTGTCTGAGACTAGATTTCTCTGAGAAACACCCTTTAAAGTACCAGATGATCAAGTGTAGTGACTTGTATAATTTCATGAAGCATTGCACAAAACCTTTTTTAATACAGTAACAGCATTTATTGTTCAAATCGCCAAACTAAATGAAACATTTTTAAAAGATAATGTGTAACCAAATGAAGAGAAGACATTCAAGATATAAACCAAGTTGCTAGTCCTGTCTATTTCATTCTGAACTTCTAATAACAACTTGGTGATAGTAATTTTCATTTCGAACACGAATACAGAGGGATTAGATGGGGTCAACTAGGATTTGAAGTAGCTCAGCTTTCATGCAGGACTGCGTTAAAGGCAGAACTTTTAGGGTGATGTACAGCTTTTAGGACCAAGTCCTTGGTAGTAGAACCAATTGCTTACTAGCAATAGCTGATGTTGCTAACTTCAAAGATCAAGGCCAGGGGGTCTTATTGATCTCTCTAGATACCAAGATCCGGAGCTTGTTGACTCAGCTCCTATGCCTCGTTGGGCTTCTGTATTGTTATTTTATGATCCTTATAGACTGTCCTAGATATCGTAGACTAAGATCTAGTCCACACACCTGCCTGGTTTAATCTCAACCAGAATCTACTTTCTTCCCTTCGTGATCAATGATCAAAGGTATATTTTTGGTTACATTTATTTTCAAATATTTGTTTATAAGCAGTGATGCTAATAAATAAAGTTGTTTGTTATTGTAATTTAACTAGGATTGTGCAATACTTTCTCCTAAAGCTAAACGTCAACTACATCTAAACCTATTCAGTTCTAAAGGTATGATTCTCAGATACAGTCAGCTCAATAACATAGAATATCTTTTTAAACCTAAAATAAATTGAAATTCTTCAAGACAAAATAAAAACATTTGTTATATGTTGGAAATCAGGGGAAAAACTCTGTTGTATCTCAATTTCTACTATAGTAAAATATTAACTATCCTCTTTATTTTCATTTCATTCTATCACTGGGATGACAGAATGCAAAAAATGTGTCGTAAGTACAAGATAAAAGGGGTAATATGTAAAAAATACTTATACATTTCTTGAACATTCTACTTAATTGTATCTATTTGATCAAAATTAATTTGATTTAAAAGGATTAATGATGAATTGAAAGTACTAATTCTTAATTACACGTTTATTTCGCTTAAATATGTTCAGTAGATTTCTTATGCCTAACAAAAACTATATAGATCTAAGATGTTTACGTAAACTTTTTAAGAATTAAATTAACTATTGGATTTTTAAGTTAGAACTTTTAAATATGTTCAGGGACACATTTGGCTAGATTTTGATGTAAAGTTTTCATAAATTTGAACCAAAGAAATAATTTGGCTTACAAAATTCTTTAACCTTTCTATCTTCTACCTGTGTTTGAATGAAATGAAAGTTAATAATAAGGAGAAAGACAGTATCTTTACGCTAGAAATTGTGACAGACTAAAATCAGTCCTCAGATGTTTCTTTATACAACAACGATAAAGATAAATATTTTATTTTTTAATATATTTTTACTTTGTCTTGTAATATGGAATCAATTTAAATTCTTAATGAAGGATTTTCTGTGTCTGAGACTAGATTTCTCTGATAAACACCCTTTTAAGTACCAGATGATCAAGTGTAGTGACTTGTATAATTTCATGAAGCATTGCACAAAACCTTTTTTAATACAGTAACAGCATTTATTGTTCAAATCGTCAAACTAAATGATACATTTTTAAAAGATAATGTGTAACCAAATGAAGAGAAGACATTCAAGATATAAACCAAGTTGCTAGTCCTGTCTATTTCATTCTGAACTTCTAATAACAACTTGGTGATTGTAATTTTCATTTCGAACACGAATACAGAGGGATAAGATGGGGTCAACTAGGATTTGAAGTAGCTCAGCTTTCATGCAGGACTGCGTTAAAGGCATAACTTTTTGGGTAATGTACAGCTTTTAGGACCAAGTCCTTGGTAGTAGAACCATTTGCTTACTATGCTGATGTTGCTAACTTCAAAGATCAAGGCCAGGGGGTCTTATTGACCTCTCTATATACCAAGATCCGGAGCTTGTTGACTTAGCTCCTATGCCTCTTTGGGCTTCTGTATTGTTCTTTTATGATCCTTATAGACTGTCCTAGATATCGTAGACTAAGACCTAGTCCACACACCTGACTGGTTTAATCTCAACCAGAATCTACTTTCTTCCCTTCGTGATCAATGATCAAAGGTATATTTTTGGTTACATTTATTTTCAAATATTTGTTTATAAGCAATGATGCTAATAAATAAAGTTGTCTGTTATTGTAATTAAACTAGGATTGTGCAATACTTTCTCCTAAAGCTAAACGTCAACTACATCTAAACCTATTCAGTTCTAAAGGTATGATTCTCAGATACAGTCAGCTCAATAACATAGAATATCTTATTAAACCTAAAATAAATTGAAATTCTTCAAGACAAAATAAAAACCTTTGTTATATGTTGGAAATCAGGGGAAAAACTCTGTTGTATGTCAATTTCTACCATTGTAAAATATAAATTATCCTCTTTACTTTCATTCCATTCTATCACTGGGATGACAGAATGCAAAACAAAAAAAATTTGTCGTAAGTACAAGATAAAAGGGGTAATATGTAATAAATACTTATATATTTCTTGAACATTCTACTTAATTGTATCTATTTGATCAAAATTAATTTGATTTAAAAGGATTAATGATGAATTGAAAGTACTAATTCTTAATTACACGTTTATTTCGCTAAAATCTGTTCAGTAGATTTCTTATGCCTAACAAAAACGATATAGATCTAAGATGTTTACGTAAACTTTTTAAGAATTAAATTAACTATTGGATTTTTTAGCTACAACTTTTAAGTATTATGTTCAGGGACACATTTGGCTAGATTTTGATGTGAAGTTACAAAATTCTTTAACTTTTCTATCTTCTACCTGTGTTTGAATGAAATGAAAGTTAATAATATGGAGAAAGACAATATCTTTACGCTAGAAATTGTGACAGACTAAAATCAGTCCTCAGATGTTTCTTTATACAACAACGATAAAGATAAATATTTTATTTTTTAATATATTTTTACTTTGTCTTGTAATATGGAATCAATTTAAATTCTTAATGAAGGATTTTCTGTGTCTGAGACTAGATTTCTCTGAGAAACACCCTTTAAAGTACCAGATGATCAAGTGTAGTGACTTGTATAATTTCATGAAGCATTGCACAAAACCTTTTTTAATACAGTGACAGCATTTATTGTTCAAATCACCAAACTAAATGAAACATTTTTAAAAGATAATGTGTAACCAAATGAAGAGAAGACATTCAAGATATAAACCAAGTTGCTAGTCCTGTCTATTTCATTCTGAACTTCTAATAACAACTTGGTGATTGTAATTTTCATTTCGAACACGAATACAGAGGGATTAGATGGGGTCAACTAGGATTTGAAGTAGCTCAGCTTTCATTTTTTTTTTTTTCAAAACTTTGTTTTTTTTTATTGTAATTAAATTAGGATTGTGCAATACTTTCTCCTAAAGCTAAACGTCAACTACATCTAAACCTATTCAGTTCTAAAGGTATGATTCTCAGATACAGTCAGCTCAATAACATATAATACTTTTTAAAACTGAAATAAATTGAAATTCTTCAAAACAAAATAAAAACCTTTGTTATATGGTGGAAATCAAAGGAAAAACTCTGTTGTATCTCAATTTCTACCATTGTAAAATATAAACTATCCTCTTTACTTTCATTCCATTCTATCACTGGGATGACAGAATGCAAAAAAAAAAAAAATTTGTCGTAAGTACAAGATAAAAGGGGTAATATGTAATAAATACTTATATATTTCTTGAACATTCTACTTAATTGTATCTATTTGATCAAAATTAATTTGATTTAAAAGGATTAATGATGAATTGAAAGTACTAATTCTTAATTACACGTTTATTTCGCTAAAATCTGTTCAGTAGATTTCTTATGCCTAACAAAAACGATATAGATCTAAGATGTTTACGTAAACTTTTTAAGAATTAAATTAACTTTTGGATTTTTTAGCTACAACTTTTAAATATTATGTTCAGGGACACATTTGGCTAGATTTTGATGTGAAGT
>JAUJPP010000503.1:0-11505 GCA_030562195.1 Nipponacmea schrenckii
GCGTACAGCACGTACATTTCAAGGTATTATGCGATTTTCTTAGAGCTTGAGTTTTTCTGAGGACTGTTTAAATGTAACAAAACGACCCCTAAAAATCAACCCCGGGGCCCACTTTAATAGTCTAAAAACCGCCTTTCATTGACTAAAACTAGTTCAATAATCCCAGGAAAGTTCAAGTCTCTAACATCATCCGTATAAAAACTAAACTCGTTTGTAAACATTCTATTTCAATGTTTACAAGGCAAATTAAATTTGTTTATTTGACAAACGGGCCCAAAAATTCATTTGAAAATAAAAACTTTTTTTTTTTATCTAAAACATATTTCATTTATTAGATGTGTTAAATCCTGTCCAATGCCTTGAATGGGTAAGAAGTAATATTTCAATATAACCAAAATATCCCAAACAATGGAAATGAAATTGGAAATACGAAATATCTGTAGGCTCCTCCACAATGCATTCAAATAATAAACCTATCGGGTAAGCTCTGAATAAATGAAATAAAATCGATTTTTAAGAAATTTACTTTACGCTGTCTTGATCAGTTTATATTAAACAGTCACCAAAAAAGTCTGATTATTGACGTGTGACGAAAAACAGTTGAAGAATTAAACCTGCTGGCCTGAAATATATTGATTTAGGGAAATGATCCACCCAAGTTTCTATGCATGGAGATTATAAAAAGTAAAAGTATTTTCAATACATGTACATATAAATATCAATAAAATGCGATTCTGAAAGCAAGGAGTTCGGCTGTAGGCTTGTCCACAACAACCTTATCCTACTGGCGCGCAAAAGTAAACGGATAAAATGAGCTTGGAAAATTAAAAAAAAAAACATTAAATACATCCGCATTAAATTCACGCCCCGGGATTTCCAGACTACGCTTCTACCTTGTGCCATCCATAAATGTCATACACTAGCTATAATTTCCTGGTTAGCTTCGTGTCCTATTGGATGCCGGTTTCTCGGGATAGGTAAATCTAACATATTATAAATATACCCGTTTTAAATATATTCTTCAAAATACTTGTAGTTTCTCTGAGTGAGGTAAGGAATTTGATTCATTAATGAACATGTTACCTTCATTCACCTTTATTCAGGCAGATTTCATCTCGGGTCACAAGGACCTCAATAAATTCGCATAGTCATTACATTACAGTTTATTCTCATTATTATTTATAAAAGATGCGACTTTGATAATCTGATTTGTATACATGTATCTTCGGTCAGATGACACAGAAACTTATACGTATGCTTCAGTTTTTACTCATTCAGGCTGTAAAACACCAATAGATGGTGCGTAGAGAACACCCAGTCCACCCTATAGTTGATCGTGCTTTCCTCAAATGGCATATCTAAGAAAACTGAAGACTAAATTTCCAATCTACAAAAAAACGAGAATTCAATGGATGTAATTATATGTAAAAAAAAATGTATTCATTATATACTTCTTGATTTAAATAGTTCCTCAGTGGTCACAAGTTTTGTCAAACTGTTATTTTGGATTTCGCGTTTCATTAGTAGCCTATAGCTAACATGTCGATATAGCCTACTAAGTCGCTGTGATATTTAGCCCACAAAAACTGTGGATTTGTTTTGAGGTATACATTTAAGTGTTTCTGGAGTAATTTAATGGAAATCGATAGAGATTTTCAAATGACGTGTTTGTTATATATTTCTTTTCTTACTGACTTGTTTTTCTCATATTATTACTTTTAAATAGCACTTGTTAATTTAGACATTTTTGATCGATAGGTGCAGCAAGATTGATATTATGAAAGCAATAGGCTGGCAAGCATTATAAATGACAAAAAAAACGACAAAAATAAAATGCTAATAGAAAATGCTACATGTTTCCAGATAACTAATTTGTACCGGCTTCTATATAAATTCAAAATATGTTATATATATATATATATATATAGATGATTAGAAAACGAACAATTTCACATAAACATTAAGTTTTCTCAACAGTCTGTTTCGTAGTAGATTTGCTACCACTCGTCAGGAGAACAAGACGGTTTGGTTTGAAATATTGCTATGCATGCACGTGGGCACAGTAACTACACAAGGTGAATTAGACGTCATTTTGTAGGAGAAATTTGCGTGAATGGCGACACGTGCTGATAAGCTCCGAACGCATCTTTCATTTGCTTTGACATTGTCAATTTTTACCCATCTATTTCTGAGTCACTACTGCAGAACGCCCTACAATACGCTTCACAATTTCACGATATTTCAAACAGTGACTTAGAGATCATTATGCACACCAAGAAGTCCATACTCACACGTAACAACCAGCCATGGACTAAAAAAGATGCCCAAGCCAACTTATTTGATATTACCATGGGTTCTTACGATGGGGCAGAGTGTTGTGAACTTGTAGGCTTATATCTTCTATCGCTTATTGATTCCGAGTTTGGTAGCCAGTTGAACGTTGGCCTATACAGAGATGACGGTCTTTGCGAAACAAAAAAGCAATCCAAAAGTAACTGAAAAAAATAAACAAAGATTATGTAAATTATTTGCAAAACAGGGTTTAAGCATCACAATTGACGCGAACAAAAAAGTAGTAGACTATTTGGACGTAACCTTAAATTTAAGAACCGGTAAACATTGCCCGTATTTAAAACCTGGCAATATTCCTCGTTATGTTAATGCCAAAAGTAACCATCCTCCATCTGTACTGAAGGCCATACCATCTGGCGTAAATCATTGATTATCATCTATTTCGTCAGACCAACAGGAATTTAACAAAGCTGTAAATGTTTATCAAAACGCGCTTACAGAAAGTGGCTATGATTACAGACTGAAATACGACGAATCAGCTAAATCTAAGGAACGTAGTAAACGGAAACGGTCACGCAGAATAACGTGGTTTAATCCTCCGTATGATAATAACGTGAGAACCAATATCGGAAGACAATTCTTAAAGTTAATTGATAGCTGTTTCCCACCCGATCATATATTACGACCAATCATTACCAGAAATACTATAAAAGTATCATACAGCTGTATGCCATCAATGAAAAACCTGATAGACTCACATAATGCTGCGACCAGAAAGATCCGTAAAGTAAATGATAATAAACCATGCAACTGCCGTCAGAAGCAAGACTGTCCACTAAATGGTGAATGTCGGGCCCGCAGCATTGTTTACCAGGCCACAGTCAGTGCAAATAATAAACAAGAAACCTACGTCGGACTAACAGATACTGAATTTAAATCGAGATACGCCATCGCCATCGCCAATCTTTTCGAGATGAGAGATTAAAAAACAGCACCGAACTCAGTAAATTCATTTGGACTTTGAAAAAAAACAACGAAGACTATAAGATAAAGTGGAAAATTCTAGGACGCTCATCATCATACTCAAATATATCAAACTACTTCATATTGATTTTATTAAACAATATAAGAATTCACTATGGATTTAAACGGGAATACTTAATTATTTGAATAAACTTTTATTAAGGAATTGAAACAAAATTAAAATTTTCCAAAGATGGATATTCGGGAAACCAATAGGCAACTATAATTATAGACTATCCTGTCTAACCTGTGGTGATCAAAAGGAAGGAATACATAATGAGCTTGTTTTTCACCATTTTAAGATCTGTTGTGTGTACGTCCGTCATTCCAAAATAAATCTTGAAAAGATTGTGATGAGTTTACAAGAGCAATTTCAATCTATTATAAGCCACAAGAAAGAGTCTATAAGACTTACCCTAAGTTAGCTGTGTGGAACAAGTACAAACAACAAACAAAAAAACAGGCAGCTCGATATATCACAAGATATTTCCTTTTGTTCCAATAAAATAAGTCAATGAACTGATCAGACTTCATCTATATCACAGAACATACGTTCCACTCTAGAACAAATACACAAATGTAGTTCAAAACCATTTTGAAACTCTTCAGAGTCGAATTTTGATCCGTATAGTAGTCCTTGGATAAAACCTATAATATTAATAGCTATATAAGCCTTCAAAACATATCTTAAGGTTTAGAATAGCTTTAAATATGCTTTGAATATAAGACTTATTTAGGCGAGGAAAAGATACAAAATGGCAATGAATTACTTTCGTAGTATTGTTGCGATGCACCTTATTATCACTTATATCATTCACTCACGCTAATCCCGTCATCCCTTACTGTACTTTGTAGAATACTGACGTAAACACTTCATAGCAAAGTCAAGAAACAGTAATTTATGCAACGTGCTATATAACTAGCTAGCAGATGATTATAAATCTGATTAACCAGCCTACCCCAACGGTAATCCACCATTGATCTTGTTTGTAGAAATGTTGTACGCGAGAAGGTTTGTTCGTGTGTTTATATTTTTTATTACAAACTTGGTATTCTCATCTTTACTTGTGATTTCTTGAATGAGTTTTTGATGAATTGATTTTGATTTCGGGGAAGGACGGGATTGATTCTTACAGATGTACAGGCCTAGGTTGGAACAAATACTTTATTAAGAAATTGAAAAAGAAAATGAAAATATTATTCCGAATAGACTTATATTTCGGTGTCACTAAGCCGAATTCGACCTTTAGTTTTCTTGTTATAGCGATAGGAAACATGATATACTGGTTTGTATTACAGTCCCACCAGTCTCCAACACGCTTTAAGGTTGTATATTTACCAATTATTTTCTGCAAATTGTGATAAGTAATATTTGGAAATTCGCTTGTTGTCTATTTGAATCAAAAAACGGAATCGTCAATGACTAATTTCAAAATCACTTGGTTAATGGAAAGAAACAAAAGCTTTTTCTTAGGCCTAATAGTTAAATAGAATGACAAGTTGACGAGCTCACTTGTCGCCTATGACTGTACTGATAGACTGGTAAGAGTTGCACCCCTTATTCCATCTTTTTTATTATGATCAATGATTTCTCACTGGTGTATATATCAGAGAGACAAGAGTTCCCTAATTTAAAGAAAAACCACTCTGAGACCTGGTATCAATTAATAATAATAAAAAAAAACATGGGCCGTTTTGAGCGTATACATGAGGAGAAGAGCATACTCTGTGTAATCCGTATTTCGACAATCACTTGGCGCATATGAATATGTTTGATTTGAAGAAATTCGTCTTATTACAACAAGATCAAGAACAAGATTCACATGGGTAACGCTGTATAATTTTCAATGCCTCAGCCGCAAGCCGCATGATATACCAGTTATTTAATGAGCCGAGGACAGCTATTTTTGAGCTCTATCCGAAAACATTTGGATAAATATAAATTGTATTTCTGCAAACAAAGTTAAAACCGGATACCTCACTACTTGAATTGGCCATTTGCGTCAACCAAGAAGACAATTTCATCTATGGTTTACATTTAAAGGGGCCCAGGCTTGATTTGTTTCGGACAATCATCCGACAGCCTCAAACACATGAAATCATCTTTTGCTTAGCTAATCAGAAATAGTCTACAGAGCTTACCTTTGAAATTTGAGCCTTCAAATCCATGTGTATCCATAATTATCCGTGTTTGAAAAATAATAATGTCTTAAGATATTACGAACGTCCCGCCATATTGGAAAACGGTTCGTCTTGATAATCAAAGAGTTATCCTTCCCGTCGTGCAATAGCGGTCATCTATATAAATAGACTACAACGCATTTTCAATTGTAGACTTTGTCAACAGGACACATAATTTTCAGACTGATTGGAGACCAGCCGCGTACAGCACGAAAAAAAAAAAATGAAATTTTTTGTTTGAGGTACATTTCAAGGTATTATGCGATTTTCTTAGAGCTTGAGTTTTTCTGAGGACTGTTTAAATGTAACAAAACGACCCCTAAAAATCAAGCCCGGGCCACTTTAATAGTCTAAAAACCGCCTTTCATTGACTAAAACTAGTTCAATAATCCCCAGGAAAGTTCAAGTCTCTAACATCATCCGTATCAAAGCTAAACTCGTTTGTAAACATTCTATTTCAATGTTTACAAGGCAAATTAAATTTGTTTATTTGACAAACAGGCCAAAATTCATTTGAAAATAAAAACTTTTTTTTTTTATCTAAAACATATTTCATTTATTAGATGTGTTAAATCCTGTCCAATGCCTTGAATGGGTAAGAAGTAATATTTCAATATAACCAAAATATCCCAAACAATGGAAATGAAATTGGAAATACGAAATATCTGTAGGCTCCTCCACAATGCATTCAAATAATAAACCTATCGGGTAAGCTCTGAATAAATGAAATAAAATCGATTTTTAAGAAATTTACTTTACGCTGTCTTGATCAGTTTATATTAAACAGTCACCAAAAAAGTCTGATTATTGACGTGTGACGAAAAACAGTTGAAGAATTAAACCTGCTGGCCTGAAATATATTGATTTAGGGAAATGATCCACCCAAGTTTCTATGCATGGAGATTATAAAAAGTAAAAGTATTTTCAATACATGTACATATAAATATCAATAAAATGCGATTCTGAAAGCAAGGAGTTCGGCTGTAGGCTTGTCCACAACAACCTTATCCTACTGGCGCGCAAAAGTAAACGGATATAATGAGCTTGTGAAAATTAAAAAAAAAAACATTAAATACATCCGCATTAAATTCACGTCCCGGATTTCCAGACTACGCTTCTACCTTGTGCCATCCATAAATGTCATACACTAGCTATAATTTCCTGGTTAGCTTCGTGTCCTATTGGATGCCGGTTTCTCGGGATAGGTAAATCTAACATATTATAAATATACCCGTTTTAAATATATTCTTCAAAATACTTGTAGTTTCTCTGAGTGAGGTAAGGAATTTGATTCATTAATAGAACATGTTACCTTCATTCACCTTTATTCAGGCAGATTTCATCTCGGGTCACAAGGACCTCAATAAATTCGCATAGTCATTACATTACAGTTTATTCTCATTATTATTTATAAAAGATGCGACTTTGATAATCTGATTTGTATACATGTATCTTCGGTCAGATGGCACAGAAACTTATACGTATGCTTCAGTTTTTACTCATTCAGGCTGTAAAACACCAATAGATGGTGCGTAGAGAACACCCAGTCCACCCTATAGTTGATCGTTCCTTAAGTGCTTTCCTCAAATGGCATATCTAAGAAAACTGAAGACTAAATTTCCAATCTACAAAAAAACGAGAATTCAACGGATGTAATTATATGTAAAAAAAAAATGTATTCATTATATACTTCTTGATTTAAATAGTTCCTCAGTGGTCACAAGTTTTGTCAAACTGTTATTTTGGATTTCGCGTTTCATTAGTATAGCTAACATGTCGATATAGCCTACTAAGTCGCTGTGATATTTAGCCCACAAAAACTGTGGATTTGTTTTGAGGTATACATTTAAGTGTTTCTGGCGTAATTTAATGGAAATCGATAGAGATTTTCAAATGACGTGTTTGTTATATATTTCTTTTCTTACTGACTTGTTTTTCTCATATTATTACTTTTGAGATAGCACTTGTTAATTTAGACATTTTTGATCGATAGGTGCAGCAAGATTTATATTATGAAAGCAATAGGCTGGCAAGCATTATAAATGACAAAAAAAACCGACAAAAATAAAATGCTAATAGAAAATGCTACATGTTTCCAGATAACTAATTTGTACCGGCTTCTATATAAATTCAAAATATGTTATTATATATATATATATATAGATGATTAGAAAACGAACAATTTCACATAAACATTAAGTTTTCTCAACAGTCTGTTTCGTAGTAGATTTGCTACCACTCGTCAGGAGAACAAGACGGTTTGGTTTGGTGCACGTGGGCACAGTAACTACACAAGGTGAATTAGACGTCATTTTGTAGGAGAAATTTGCGTGAATGGCGACACGTGCTGATAAGCTCCGAACGCATCTTTCATTTGCTTTGACATTGTCAATTTTTACCCATCTATTTCTGAGTCACTACTGCAGAACGCCCTACAATACGCTTCACAATTTCACGATATTTCAAACAGTGACTTAGAGATCATTATGCACACCAAGAAGTCCATACTCACACGTAACAACCAGCCATGGACTAAAAAAGATGCCCAAGCCAACTTATTTGATATTACCATGGGTTCTTACGATGGGGCAGAGTGTTGTGAACTTGTAGGCTTATATCTTCTATCGCTTATTGATTCCGAGTTTGGTAGCCAGTTGAACGTTGGCCTATACAGAGATGACGGTCTTTGCGAAACTAAAAAGCAATCCAAAAGTAACTGAAAAAAATAAACAAAGATTATGTAAATTATTTGCAAAACAGGGTTTAAGCATCACAATTGACGCGAACAAAAAAGTAGTAGACTATTTGGACGTAACCTTAAATTTAAGAACCGGTAAACATTGCCCGTATTTAAAACCTGGCAATATTCCTCGTTATGTTAATGCCAAAAGTAACCATCCTCCATCTGTACTGAAGGCCATACCATCTGGCGTAAATCATTGATTATCATCTATTTCGTCAGACCAACAGGAATTTAACAAAGCTGTAAATGTTTATCAAAACGCGCTTACAGAAAGTGGCTATGATTACAGACTGAAATACGACGAATCAGCTAAATCTAAGGAACGTAGTAAACGGAAACGGTCACGCAGAATAACGTGGTTTAATCCTCCGTATGATAATAACGTGAGAACCAATATCGGAAGACAATTCTTAAAGTTAATTGATAGCTGTTTCCCACCCGATCATATATTACGACCAATCATTACCAGAAATACTATAAAAGTATCATACAGCTGTATGCCATCAATGAAAAACCTGATAGACTCACATAATGCTGCGACCAGAAAGATCCGTAAAGTAAATGATAATAAACCATGCAACTGCCGTCAGAAGCAAGACTGTCCACTAAATGGTGAATGTCGGGCCCGCAGCATTGTTTACCAGGCCACAGTCAGTGCAAATAATAAACAAGAAACCTACGTCGGACTAACAGATACTGAATTTAAATCGAGATACGCCATCGCCATCGCCAATCTTTTCGAGATGAGAGATTAAAAAACAGCACCGAACTCAGTAAATTCATTTGGACTTTGAAAAAAAACAACGAAGACTATAAGATAAAGTGGAAAATTCTAGGACGCTCATCATCATACTCAAATATATCAAAAAGATGTAACCTTTGTACCCTTGAAAAGTTTTTCATCATTGTCACCCTGAAAAATCAACCTTAAACAAGCGTTCGGAGCTTATCAGCACGTGTCGCCATTCACGCAAATTTCTCCTACAAAATGACGTCTAATTCACCTTGTGTAGTTACTGTGGCCACGTGCATGCATAGTAATATTTCAAACCAAACCGTCTTGTTCTCCTGACGAGTGGTAGCAAATCTACTACGAAACAGACCGTTGAGAAAACTTAATGTTTATGTGAAATTGTTCGTTTTCTAATCATCTATAAAGCTCCGTGGATGTGCACGTAGAGCACTCTGGAAGATTATCCTGGATTTTTTCATATTTCATATAAATATATATTTCGTATATATATATATACGGTATACTTGAAGTGATACTGTGTATTAGAATGAACATAAAAATTATAAAGTTCTCAAGAATAGTCAATATAAGTATATATTCATCAGTTAACCTACATTGGGTCATATAGGAACATAATTTCTAGTAAAATCAAGAAAACTCACGAAACAAAGTAATAATTGAAAAATACTGAATATATTCAGCTTTTTCAGTAATAAATTGCATTTTTATGGATAGTTTGAAAGTTCTTTGGATTTTTGTGGTTCATATAAGTATTCTTTTATGTTAATTATGACAGCAAGACAGTATACCTACTGATATATAGAGAATCTCTCATGAGTCTTTCTTGATATAAAAAAAATCACCACAAGTCGATAAAAGTGCCAAACTCCGAGGCTCTACCGAGGTTTTTTGCTTTTTTTATCGACGAGTGGTGATAATTTTTTATATCAAGAAAGACGAGTTTGAGATTTTATTTATCACCCTATATCGCTGTTAAGACCAATAGAAACCACTGTCAACTGACAAATCAAAAAACTGTCAAGCGTTATCTCTTAGCAGATATAGTGTAGTAGATAACGCTTTTAATCATAATGCGATATCTACTTCAGAATACCTTATTGAGTGATATTCCTTTAAGAAAGCATCTAGCTTGCAGTGTATGGAACTTTTGGGTTAATCCAATCCGACGTATGAAAAATGAATCACTTCGCATCAAATGTTTGTATCGTTTGTACACACTTGATAAAATTTGCTGAAAAACGAAAAAAAAAAAAAAAGAAAAGAAATCTATTTTAATATTATATAACATATAAATTTTTAGATAATATTTTTTGTCAAATTGAGCTTATGCCATTTTACCTGCTTTAAGAATACTGATACGATTTCAAAGTACGCAATAAAATCGGCACACTGCAAATTAAAAACGCTGCCAAGATAAATTTGACATTAGTGTGTCAATCGAAAAAAGATACTCGAAATGCTAAATTGTTTTGACTGAAAATAAATTTGATGTCAACACCTCCACACTTCTAAATTAGTGCAATAACAGTGCAGATAATTATATGTTTAATTTTAATGTAGAACATAATCAATGTACAGCTGTTGTTTGCTCATTGAAATATGATATGTTGACTATTATTTGCACGCAATCTCAACAAACAAAATTACTGTTTTTTCCTCAAGCAACAAAGTTTTCGTGTTCTGGACACGATTGATTTGTTTAACGGAAACAAGGTATGCCTTGATACTATTACCACATGAAATGAAGTTCATATCTCATATACTTTCACCTGATAAATTAATTGATTCGTTGAAAATGAACAAATGTTCTTGTTCACCATAAGTAACTAGTCTTAAAAGTAACAGAACAGTAAGACAATAATTTCTTCAAAAATACCGTAAGCTATGGATTATTTATTTGGTTTTTTCTTGTGATTAAAGATTAAGTTGCCCATCAATCAATAATTGTTCGCCTTGTCTTGAAAAATTGGAGTAGTAATTGATTAATTTTCAAAAATAGATAGCCATGCATGCACAATGTCTAAGAGGGTTAAATTTCGATTGTAGACAGTGAACAGACAAACGGAACAAACCGAGAGAAATACCGAAATACCTACCTCCTGATACGTATAAACTGACAATAACCCAAGGCGGTGTGACATTATTATGTATGTCACAGGTGTCATTCCGGTAAACGACATCAAAAACTGCCCAAATAAACACGTTTATCTTTATATTGTCCTAATCTTGGAAATCCCCGTCAATTCAAAGTGTTATTGTTGGCTTATCCATTGATGAAGCTCAAGTTTACCCAGCTCAAGGATTCTGCAATATATATCCTTTCGATCAGGGGATACACTAAAGTAGATGAAATGAATGAAGTTTTATGTCCTTTCTGTTCTGCTCCTAATGGGTAAACAAGTAGAAACGCGACTGACGATATAACTAAGTTGCCATTAAAATGGAAGCAGCAAATAATTATCTTACAAGGGTCAATTGTTAAAAATAAAGCCAATTCTAGAATTGTTTCTCT
>JAUJPP010000504.1:0-12687 GCA_030562195.1 Nipponacmea schrenckii
TATTTTTTTTGGGGGCTTATTTTTAAAAATTCAAAATTGTCCTAATAAAATATTCATTTGCTTTTTATATTTACTTTCGAAAACGTTTTAATTTCGGATTATTTTATTATTTTTTTTTTTTTGTAATTCTTGGATGAGTTTGCAGACAAACTGGTAAAAGGTGCAGAAATTCTAAATCTACAGTTGATCTTAGAATGATTTCTATTATCAAATAAAACAAAACCGGAAGTTCTATCTCTGACAGGAAGTGAGAACCGGAAGTTGAGGTTTTTTTGCTTTAGCAAGTTTATTTTCAGTTCGATTTTGACCGGATTTTCAGATTTGAAAACTTCAATGTATTTGTCAACTAACAATTATAAATTTTATGCAATTAGGTTAAATATTTTACCCACGATTTGCAATTCAATATTCAAGGGTCATCGGCAAAAATTTCAGACCGTGATTTCTCCTTTAATATAAATGGTAAAATTTTGAAACTTTACCAGTTGATAGGCGATATGATTATAATTTTTGAAAAAAGGTGAAAAAAAAAATTCTACTTCCGGTTTAGCCTCAAATGCCGTAATTACGTAACTTCCGGTCTATAACTGCTAGGTGAAAAGTGAAAACTGTTTTATAAATAACTTGTCAATAGTAATTGATTTGACCTAAATAATTAGGTCAAGCTGCCATATCGGCCGCCATTTTGAATTTTTGTTACAATTCTTAAATCCGAAATTCAGACACTACTGATAGACCGATTTTGATGAAATTTAGCACATAGATACAATGGATCATTATCTACCTTTTCTTGGAGACCGATTTTCAAATTTCGTATTTTCTTTCGAATTATTTAAATTTCGATTTTTTCAAAATTAGGTCACTTTAACGGCTACGGAAGGTGTGACCCACTTAATCTATGACCTTGAAAATTAGGTCAAATAATATTCAATATATTGTCTACGAGTAGATATTTTTTAGTTTGGCTTACTTAAAAAATTCATAGAGATAAGTGTACTTAAATACAGCAAAAATTGATAATTTTCATATTTTCGCCATCATTAACCGTTACAGAAGGTGTGACCTAATTATTTTATGACTTTGAAAACTAGGTCAAATGATATTCAATATATTGTCTAGATGTAGGTAATTGCAAATTTAGCCTACATAATATTTTAAGGCTCTCGAAATACGTTCATAATTGTAAGCAATTCTAGTTAAATATTTTTCGGTATTTTCATGATTTGCAATAGGGTTCACCCTTAATAATATTTTGATATTTTTAATTCTTAATAAGGCTCATCCTTGGTTGATATTAAACAATTTCAGCGAGTTTTGTCAAAAAGGAATGTTTACAATGTTCACAAGCCAAAAGTTGAAAGCGTTTTTGAAAACAGGCGCAATAACTGACACTAAATATTTTTCGATTGATCTGATTTTCAATAGGGTTTATCCTTGTGAGAAAACAAATACTAAAGCCAAGTTTCATCAAAATCCATTCAAAATTGTTCTTTCTAGAGTGTTTACGAGTTAAATTGAACGCGTTTTCAAAAACAAGGTCAATAACTTGTACTAAATATTTTTCGATTTTCAATAGGGTTCATGGAGACAACAAATAACTCCAGCCAAGTTACATCAAATCCATTAAGAATTGTTTTTTCTAGAGTGTTTACAAGCTAAAATTGAATGTGTTTTCAAGAACAAGGGCTATAACTTACACTAAATATATGTCTATTTATTTGATTTATAATAGGGTTCATCCTTGGGTAAAAACAAATACTCAAGCCAAAGTTAATCAAAATCCATTAAGAATAGTTCTTTCTAGAGTGTTTACAAGCTAAAATTGAATGCATTTTCAAGAACAAGGGCAGTAACTCATACTAAAAATTTTTTCAATTTAGCTGATTTTCAATAGGGTTCATCCTTGAGTTATAACACACTCTCACACCAAGTTTCATCGAAATCCATCAAGAATTGTGCCATGTAGAGTGTTTACGAGACAAAAATCGAACGCATTTAAAAGAACAAGGGCAATAATTCATATTAGATATATTTTGATATTTTTAATTTTCATTTAGGCTCATCCCTTGCGATATCCAACAATTTCAGTGAGTTTTGTCAACATAGTACATGAATTGTACCTTCTAGAGTGTTTATTAGCCAAAAAGTTAAACCCGTTTTCAAACACAAGGGCAATAACTGACACTAAATATATTTCGATTTATTTGATTTTCAATAAGGTTCATCCTTGGGTAAAAACAAATACTCAAGCCAAGTTTTATCAAAATCCATTAAGAATTCTTCTTTCTAGAGTGCTTACAAGCTAAAATTGAACGCGTTTTCAAACACAAGGGCAATAACTGATACTAAATATTTTTCGATTTAAATGAATTTCAATAGGGTTCATCCTTAGGTGATTACAAATACTCATGCCAAGTTATGTCAAAATTGCTCAAGAATTGTGACTTGTAGAGTGTTTACAAGGCAAAAATCCAACACATTTTATAGAACAAGGGCAATAATTCCTATTAAATATATTTTGATATGTGCTATTTTCAAAAGGGTTCATTCTTTGGTGATATTAAACAATTTCAGCAAGTTTCGTCAAAATCGGTCAATAACTGTGCTTTGTAGAGTGTTTACAAGCTAAAAATTGAACGTGTTTTCAAAAACAAGGGCAATAACTGATATTAATTTTTTTTCGATTTGACTGGTTTTCAATAGGCTTCATCCTTGGGTGATAACAAATACTCAGGCCAAGTTTCATTAAAATCCATTAAAAATTTTTCTCTCAAGAGTGTTTACAAGCTAAAATTGAACGCGTTTTCAAGGACAAGGGCAATAACTCATACTAAATGTTTTTCGATTTCGCTGATTTTCGATATAACATACTCTCACACCAAGTTTCATCAAAATCGGTCAAGAATTGCACGTTGTAGAGTGTTTACGAGCCATTCAAGAACAAGGGCACAAACTCATACTAATTTTTTTCCGATTTCGCTGATTTTCAATAGGGTTCATCCTTGCGTGATCATAAACACTCATATTAAGTTTCATCTAAATCCGTCAAGAATTACACCGTGTAGAGTGTTTACGAGCAATTGTGGACGGACGGACGGACCGACGGACCGACGGATGTGGGTGACGACAATATACGCCCCCCATTTCATGTGGGCGTATAAAAAGAGATAACTATCAGTTTTAAAAAATTGAAATAGAACCTACAACTTTTAATTTAAAAAAGTGGAACTAAATTTGAAATTGAGCACAGTCAGCTGGTAAATCAACTATATAGGTGACTATATCCCTTAAATTAAAATACATGCTTCTAAGCAAAAGGGCATCTAAGAGTTGTCATGATGCCTTTAAAGATCAATTATAATTTATATATTTTCGTGGAAGAGCTGTGTTGCCAGAACATCCCCAGTAGTTATAGTCTGACAACAAGCATCAACCATCTTCTTCTCAGATTTATTACTAGATTTTGGAGATTCTGAAGTACCATTTGTCATAGTGGCTCTTCTATCTTCACCATCAGTCTTAATGGTGATTTCTTGTTGATTATCACCAAGAACTGATCGGTTCATGAAATAACGTTCGGCCACCATACTAAGTTGAGGTTTACTTTCTTCTTCATCGCTAAAATCATCAACATCTTTTAATCCTTCTAACTCTACATGTTTGAAATTCCAAACAGGAACAACACCTGCTGCACTAGGTGCAGCATCAGAAAAGGCATATTTAACACCACTTACATCAAGTGGTGTACCAGCTGCATCATTTAGCTCCGGCATAATTTTTTGCATTTCTTCATCAATATTAGCCACTGGAGATAAGGGTTGTTTGACACCATCTACAGGCAGATCAAGTCTTGCAGCAATTTTATCTAAAAGATCCTCAATAGACTCATTTTCTTTCCAAACTTTTGTTGCTCTCCATTTAGCACGGCTACCTTTTGGAGCTGGGATGGCGTCGAAACATACCATTTCACCAATTTTCAAAATTTTACTCAAATCATCAATATTTTTGCCAAATATAGTTCTATCAATAAACACATGTTCGTGTTTTCCCAAATCAATAATCCCCCATAATTTTGCAATGTGATAAATTTTACCCTTTCGACCTTGAACTGACGGTTTGTTTGAGGCTTGTGGTCGACTACCTGTAATGATAACATTTAATCGTGTATTCTGATTGGCTGAAACATTATCTTCCCCACTTATAGTAAATATATTTGGGTGATTAGCAATAAATGTTGTTATATCATTTTTATTCCAGCCGATAGTATTACGAAGACTTTCTGGTGCTTGATTGATGTGTGTTGAAAGATTTCCTATCTTCATTTCTCCTTTTTTTTCTAGAATACTTTTAACAAACATGACAGCCTTATATTCATTAGCAGTCATTGTTATTGGACCAGATTTAGCACCAGTAGTGGCAGGTTTGGTAGTGGTAGCTTGTCGATTGTATTCAGCTACTTCTAAAGATTTTGGTCTACGTTTAACTTTAGGAGTATTATGCGAGTAAAGTAGAACATCTGGTTTATTTGAGGGCAACTTTAAATTTTCAATAGGTTCAGCATTTGGATTGACAGCACTGTAAGTTATATTGTCTTTTAAACAAACCAAATCTTCCTTAACATCAAAAATTAAAGGATGTCTGAGCAACCAATCACGAAATTCATTTTGAGGTCCGACACATTCTCGGATTTCTGGTTGAGCTTGAGAAAGATGCCCTGCAAGACTTTTTATGGGCACCCATGTCTCCTCCTTCTTAACTATCCTACTTCGAAAAAACTGGACAGCTTCTGTTTCTACAGATACTTCTGATGTACTGAAGCCCGAAGATGATGCTGGGCTACTTTCACGAAAATTTCCCCCAAGAGAGGCAGTTCCATCGTTCAGACTGACGAGGTTGCCATTGACTGTAAACAGTGATGGATATTTCAATAAGAACTTCTTGAGTCCAGCTTCATTTCCACCAGCTGCTTGTCGCATTTCTGGTGTGAAGCTTCGTCCTCCAAAACGTCCTGCAAGTTGGCTTATTGTCAATGGTACATTGCTGTACATCAAAACTTCTAAAAAGTACAACATGACCTTATGACCCGGATCATCAGCCATTTTGACGAAAAAGCAGGAAAATTCTTCTGAACTCTGAAGTTAACCTCTTGAATGTGGAACTGTTGCTGTATCTGTAAAAGAAATTTTTGATGTTAAAAGTTTTTTTTTTTTAATTGCTTATCTTCTTATACCCCTTTTTATTGTATTTTCTATTATACTATTGTAATCTTCATTATGGAAAATAAAGAAGTATATACTGTAAGGCTAGAAATTAATGCATCAACAAATTAATGCAACATGAGGTATAGAGACTAAAATGTGAGTACAAATTAATGCCATCCAGATAGGTGTCGATAAATGTTTAATGAATGAAAACCTGAACAACGATCAAGATTTTATCTTTAAATAATCAAGTGTAAAAATCTTTTGTTTTTGTAATGTCATTGATTACTAATCAGCTTCAAATTTAGAAATTATTAACTAATTACTTAATCCCACCTGGTCTCAATTTAAATACTTGACCTATATATCGGTGTTCACTAATGTCAGCCATATTTGAACTCAATAAAATTCACTTGGGAATATGTATTTAAAAATGCGGTTACAAATTAATGCGGTTGCGGATAGGTCGCATTTAATGCATTTATTTCTATCTCGCAATAATTTGTAGCCTTACAGCACAGTATATGTCTCATTTTGTATCATTGCTTATAAATGTTATCTAGAAGAAATTCATAGGCAGATGAGCCCATTTAATCTTAGAGGTAGCCAATCAATGGGTTACGTGTAAGCTTATTTATGAATTTCAGTTTATGATAAATGTTTTATGATGATAACCATCTAAATGTTATGTATGACTTTATTGACAAAATATTCTACTATGACTTAGACAAGCAATATTCTTGAGACAAAATTAAATCAGACATTTTTAAATGATTTAACAACTGGAACAGATTTAATTTGATTAAATATTAATTAAGTATTAATTAAGTAAGCAAACAGTTATAGCATTGGAATGCTTCAGATTGGATATTTAATGAAGCTATAAAGAACCAGGATCTCTCCAGGATTCCAACACATAAAGACAGTTGGCCTTTAGTAAAATTATATGAATTATGTTATATGGCTAAAAAGCACATCTGTCTTATGAATCCCTAAGATTTGATAAAAGGAATTTGTTTATTGTGGGACTTTGCTACCGCAAAGTCCCAGTTTGTTTTCGGTTTGTCACTTTTTTTTTTTTTTTTTTTCGAAATTTACACACCTCACACAGCCTAGGCTGCAATAGTTGCAGCAATTTCACAACATCTCCAGACCTTCTGTAGTGGCGACGTTTCTAATGAATGAACATTTGAACATTTTTGCAAAACCGGAAGTGCTGCATTGCAACATACCTAAAAAGTCGGTCAGTGGCTCTAGAAGTCGCAATTTTCAATCGATTTTCTTCGGGTTTGCATTTTTGGAAACGTCAAATAATTTCCAACAAGATAGCAGTTGAAAAATTTCATAATTCGAAAATTCGTAGCACACATTTTTTTGCCGTATTTTGCACATTTTTGCAACTTTGCTATTTTAAGACCGATTGATCTGAAAATTTGGGTGCCTTCAAGTTTCACGAATATAAAAACATTGGCAGAGTCAAAATTTCGGCTTCATTTCCGGTTTCAACGTAAAAAGGGTTTAAACTTCCGGTTGACCTACTTGTGCTGTAATTGATGTATCGCAACAAAATTTATGTCAATCTTAATTAAATTAGAAGACAAAAAAATGAAGAAGAAAAAATCCGAACCGGAAGTGAAACTTTGGCCGCCATCTTGAAATGTTACTTTTTTGTAAAAGTAAAAATGGGGCCTCAGGGTTATGTCTAATTTCTGCGATAATTACATTTCTGGAATCCTCAGTCGATTGCGAAAAAAACATTGCGAGCCGATTTTTGAATTTCGCTTTTGCATTTTTGCAACATCCGGTTGAATTTTTTCGAAGTTTGGGGGCTTATTTCTCGTGACCTTGACCTTTGGTGACCGTGACCTTTAGTAGGTCAAAAGTCATTGACCTTGGCTATCAGTTGATACTTTGACCCTTGACCTCCAACATCTACAGTTTTATAGCTGCCCGAAAACAGCAAAATTCGCAACTTTGGGTAGCTCTAGAGCGTTATTTTCTCCAGATTCTTAATGCGCTTTTTGTCCTCTTTCCAACGATATATAACAAAAGTTTGTAAAATGAAAATTGAACGTTTTGATTTTTGAACATAACAGTACAATTTGCTGTATTTACGTTTGTTTGAAATGTGTGTATATCTCGTGATCTATTAAATGTACAAACTTCAAATTTTTGCCGTGAATATACATTTTAAATGTGATTAGATTCACACTAAAAAAATGAGATCGTGGCACATCCGGGTAAATTTCGAATTTACCCTTTTCATGGGTCAGCGAATTACGTCTGTAGGAAAAAGCGTTTTTTTTTAAAAAGTACTTTGCACACAGATACCTCATTGCTTTGGCCAGTTCATCCCAGAAAATCAGATGTTTCGGCCTGTTTGTTGCAATTTCTCGACAATAGCAAACCGGTTAATTTTTTCTAATTTTGGAAGCTTATTTCTCATGACCTTGACCATTGGTGACCTTGACCTTTTGTAGGTCAAAGGTCATTGACCTTATCTATCTATTTAATACTTTGACATTTGACCTCCGACGTCAACTTCCAGTTTTATAGCTGCCTGAAAACAGCAAAATTCACAAATTTGGCTGCTCTAGAGCGTGACCTAATTAATTTAGAGGGTTATTTTTTTCAGATTCTTAAGGCACTTTTTGTCCACTTTCCAGCAATGAATAACAAAAGTTTTTAAAATGAAAATTTAATTTTTGCACTTTTAAAATTAAAGTACATTTTGCTTTTTTGAAATGTATTTGTGCATATCTCGTGATCTATTAGATGTTCAAGCTTCAAATTTGTACCGTTAATATACATTTCAAATATGATTAGATTTACGCCAAAATAAATGAGATGGGCGTGGCACATCCGGGTAAACTTACAATTTTTCATTTATGTCGGTCAGCGCTCTACGTCTGTAGGAAATAACGTTTTTCAAAAGGTACTTTGCACACAGATACCTCGTTGCTTTGGCCAGTTTCTCCCAGAAAATCAAATGTTTCGGGCTGTTTGTTGCAATTATGCAACGTTAGCAAAGTCCCACTCTGTGCCACGTGTGGCTCTAGTTATTATTTGTTTTCTTTATTGACCTTGAAACATTTTATGCATTAAAAAAAATTTGCTTCTTTATTCTAGATAAAATTGGTTGAAAACTTCACAAGTACTTGAATGAATCAGGGAAATAACTAATATTTAATTTCAGAGGCTAAGAACAAAACGGTAGGTAAAGGTTGCAAACTGTCCAAATTCAAACCTGTTACAGCATTATATCACAAAGCTGGTATTACAAGAGATTAATTATTGTAGACATTAGCATAATATGTCAAATTATGTAAAAGGTTATTGTACAGTATTGTGTTGTATACGTTAAACTAATGTTGCCTTGGGGGTAATTGTAAGGTATAATCTTAGATGAAAATAGTCTAGTTCATGTCTTATTTATTCCTCAATTAATAAATTATGTAACTTATTCTGATAAGACCAATTGGATAAAAATTTTCTAATTTAGACAATATTCATAGTAAAAGTTGATATAAAGGTATCATGTTGTATATAAAAGTCAGTGTACCAGTTTAAATATTAGAAAATTTTATTATCAATTTAACAAATATTAAGTGCAAACATTACAGATGCCAAATCAAACATGACTGGCACCAAAATCAATCGTTGTGACCTAAATGGTAAAATTCAGGAATGTGAAAAATCTATGTTTTGAAATATTACTACCGGTAATGACAATGACATTCAATCAATATTTTATTTGTGTCTATGCTGTGAACTTGGTATTCATAATAATTAAATGCAATAATATTGTTACAGACATGCAATAATTGACCTTCAGATTTGTTTTCAATTTTTAATCATAAATAGTAGGTCTGCTACAATTCACTGATTAACCACACTTCTTTCCTCTTTTTGTTGTAGTAAGTTGGATAAAAAGTTTCATATGTGCTAAATTGTTAAGCCTATTTTTAAAGAGGCCCAGGCTTGATTTTTAGAGGTCGTTTTGGGCCTTTGTTACATTTAAACAGTCCTCAGAAATACTCAAGCTCTAAGAAAATCGCAAAATACCTTGAAATATACCTCAAACAAAAAATTTCACTTTTCATTTTTTTTCCGTGCCTTACGCGGCTGGTCTCCAGTCAGTCTGAAAATTGTGTGTCCTGTTGACAAAGTCTACAATTGAAAAATGCGTTGTAGTCTGTTTATATAGATGACCGCTATTGCACGACGGGAAGGATAACTCTTTGATTATCAAGACGAACCGTTTTCCAATATGGCAGGACGTTCGTAATTTCTTAGGACATTATGATTTTTCAAACACGGATAATTATGGATACACATGGATTTGAAGGCTCAATTTTCAAAGGTAAGCTCTGTAGACTATTTCTGATTAGCTAACCAAAAGATTTCATGTGTTTGAGGCTGTCGGATGATTGTCCGAAGCAAATAAAGCCTGGGCTCCTTTAAAAATTCCTGATATTTTGTTCCTTTCTTGACTACATAGAAATGAAATGCACCTATTGTAGGCATAAAAATGAGTATAAAGCGTTGTTCCATTCCTAATAAATCGACCTGCACACTTGAAAATTATATTGTTTACGATTTTTGTTATCACTGACTTTCTAAATACCTGGTGCTGTGAACACCACTGTAGACAATTTTATGGTCCCTACTTAGTCCTAAACAAAAATGCACGAAACGTCACTGAGCTGCACATGTTGTATACTAATAACTCTAGGCAGTTAGAGTCTTGATTATTAAGATATCGGTTTTGGAATAACAAAAAATACATCTAGATACCATCCACGACTACATACTATATTAGCATATATTGCATCAACAAGCCTCCATCAGGCAATACGCAACCAAGGATAATTCATCACAGTCATCTACAATTATCATGCTAAAAAAAGAAGTTAATTCATTAAAAACTTACAGCAATTTTGTCCGAAATGTAAACAAGCTAAACGAAAGATGCCATCTTGGGAGACGTGCCCGAAATTGTAACTAACTTCCGGTTTTTGTTTCTCGTTTGTCCAGACACTTTCACATTCCTTTCAAGGTCCGTTGCTGATCGATATGATTATATATTTTAAGTGTTTTTTTTAGGCGTATCAAAAACTACCTTTTTGAAAATTCATGAGGCAAATGGAAATTGCCAATGCAACAATTTTTATTACGTATTTCGACTTTGGCGAAAACGTATTGTAATCGTTCGGATTATTTTATTTTATTTTTTTTTGTAATTCTCGGATGAGTTTGCAGACAAACTGGTAAAAGGTACAAAAATTCTAAATCTACAGTTGATCTTAGAATAATTTCTATTATCAAATAAAACTCAACCGGAAATTCTATCTCTGACCGGAAGTGAGATCCGGGGAAGTTGAGGTTTTTTTGCTTTAGCAAGTTTATTTTCAGTTCGATTTCGACCGAATTTTCAGATTTGAAAACTTCAATGTATTTGTCAACTAACAATTATAGGTTTTATGCAATTCGGTTAAATCTTTTACCTACGATTAGCAATTCGAAATTCAAGGGTCATCGGCAAAAATTTCAGACCGTGATTTCTCGTGTAATATAAATGGTAAAATTTTGAAACTTTACCAGTTGATAGGCGATATGATTATAATTTTTGAAAAATTTAGAAAAAAAAATCCGACTTCCGGTTTAGCCTCAAATGACTTAATTACGTAACTTCTGGTCTATAACAGCTAGGTGAAAAGTGAAAACTGTTTTATAAATAACTTGTCAATAGTAATCGATTTGACCTAAATAATTTAGTCAAGCTGCCATATCGGCCGCCATTTTGAATTTTCGTTACAATTCTTAAAGCCGTAATTCAGACACTATTGATTGACCGATTTCAATGAAATTTAGCACATAGATACATTGGATCATTATCTACCTTTTCTAGGAGGTCGATTTTCAAATTTCGATTTTTTCAAAATTAGGTCATTTTAACGGCTACGGAAGGTGTGACCCACTTAATCTATGACCTTGAAAATTAAGTCAAATAATATTCAATATATTGTCTACGAGTAGGTATTTTTTTAATTTGGCTTACTTAAAAAATTCATAAAGATAAGTGTACTTAAATACAGCAAAAATTGATAATTTTCATATTTTCGCCATTTTTAACCGTTACGGAAGGTGTGACCCAATTATTTTATGAGTTTGAAAACTAGGTCAAATGATATTCAATATATTGTCTAGATATAGGTCATTGCAAATTTAGCCTACATAATATTTTGAGGCTCTCGATATACGTTCATAATTGTAAGCAATTCTAGTATTTATTAGTATTCGGTGTTTCATTTTCACCAGTTCTTTTCTGCCATTAAAAGGGTAGTGAAAAAAATACTTAAAAAAAACATCGTACATAACATTCCCTAAAATTTTATGTATGTCTAGGCCATCCTGAAAATAAATTTTCTTTTAAATGTTACAGGTGTAGGCCTACTAGTTATTCAGTATTAAACATAATCTAGAATTGTGAACAGTACTGATAGCGGCAACAAACCCTATGGGGGCCACTTGATAGAGGTCACAGGGTATAGCCTTTTGAATTATTAAGCACTCAAAAAAAACTTTTTATCAACCATTATAAACATATGTATGGACAGCTGAGGTTAAGTACATTTTACTTGAAAATTATTAAGGTAATTGAAGGTCTAGGTCACGTGATATATAGCCTTTTGAATTTTTTAAAAAACTACAAAAAAAATGTTGTCGATCATTATAGGCCTATGTGTGGAAAGCTTATGTCAAGAACATTCTACTTTTCAGGGTCATTGAAGGTCAAGGTCATTTGATATAGCCTTTTAATTTTTTTAAAAAATCAATCGGGCTTAAAAAAAAAAATTAAATTTGAAAATGAAAATTCTGTTCTCAACAAATTTTAGATAAAGTAACAAAGTATTAAAAAACACCAAAATCGTACAAATTGGAGAAAAATTAGCGGACTTATTAAAATCTTGCTAAATGTCCCCGTTCTGTGACAACAGATAAAGTTTCACTTCCGGTTAGAATTTTTTCCTCTAATTGGGTTCTAATTATGCCTGATAGTTTATATGTATAGCTTTTGTACGCATTTCTTACATACACTGGAGTCTAATGAAAACAAAGAGTGACAAATTCTAATTTGCCACTCAACTAGTTTTGGTGTAGGGATTTATAAAGACTTGATATTTTAATTTGGGATAATTAAAACAAGGACGAACAAGCTAAACCAAGAGTAAACCAGAGAACAGGTGCGTGTGGACAGGATAGGCTACCGGGAAAAAATCCCCCCCCCCCCCCTTATTTAAAAATAAAAAAATTTTTTTATCAAACATTTGTCGTTTGAGTTGTTTCAACTCGCAAAATATGTCAAAGCTACCGAAAAATAACATTATCTGAGATTTTTGCAAGTCGATTGATAATAGTGAAAATATATATTAATATAAAGACATTAATATACATTTTCACTATTGACTAAAAATCCGCTTTT
>JAUJPP010000505.1:0-12514 GCA_030562195.1 Nipponacmea schrenckii
TTATATTTTAACATATTATATAAATAAAATATTAATTCTATTTTATGACTTAAATTGAGCGCACTTGGAAGCATCCCCATATATTTGATAATCCTCATACTGAACAGTATTTCTATGTCTTTGAGATCTGCGAGGTACAAAATCTAGGCCTACACTTAAATCATCATTAACACTCTCGTTTTCACTAGTATCTACTAATACATTTTCACTAGTCATATCATCATAAGGAAATTTTTTCTCTTGTTGGATTATCATAACATACAATATTTTCTTCATCAGAAAAATCGGATTCATAATAATCATTATCTTCATAAATATCTACATTTACTTTTGGTTTAACACTTTTACATTTTCTAACATTTTTCAAAAAATTAGATGTATCATCTATTAATTCTCTCACAAATATCTTCTTTAATTAATTATGATGTAGAGTTACTTTAGTACCATCTGACTTTTGTACAATATACAACACAGGATTATTTTTGAACTTTTCTAAAATTCTACCCTTTGTATCAAACTGTAAAGAAATAGGATTTTTAATAAGTACATAATCTCCTAAATTTAAACTATGGAAATACACATGTTTATTTCTATTTCTAATATATTTATT
This sequence comes from Nipponacmea schrenckii, assembly GCA_030562195.1. Classification (NCBI taxonomy): domain Eukaryota; kingdom Metazoa; phylum Mollusca; class Gastropoda; family Lottiidae; genus Nipponacmea; species Nipponacmea schrenckii. The sequence continues at coordinate 611 of JAUJPP010000505.1, forward strand.
ATGTGTCTTTTTCAAATTATCATTTGCAAATTTAAGAGACTCTTCTAAATTTCCCTTTAACATTTTAACATACTCATGTTAACTAATACACTTTCTATTCTCAATACACAGAAATAACAATTCAACAGTTAAACGAGATTATCTCCCTCGATGTAAGAAATTAGGCGTGAACCCTGTTGCGGAACGCACAGTAGAATTGTATGCTAATGACAAAAAAGGAAGGATATCAGGCCATTTCTTATCGTTATACCATCTTTCGATGGCTCCATTACTATTACGTGAATAAGGTAAAGTTGTAACCCCCTTAATTCTTAATACATTACAAACTTCTTTAAAAAGCTCACTTGTGAAATTATCCCCTCTATCAGACAAAATAATCTTAGGAATAGAGCTCTGTTTACACATATAATCATTTACTAATATTTTAGCAGTTTCTCTGGCAGTTAAACTTCTCATAGGAAATGCTTGGGCAATTTTCTAAAATCATCTATTACACAAAAACCATATCTATATATAACCACTACTAGAATCTAAAGGACCAATACAATCTATACATATTTTCTCATCAGGTGCTTTAGGTCTGTTAGGCTCCCTTAATAGTGGAATTGGATTACCCCTCTTACAAGCAACACATTGTTCACAAGATTTTACCCAATTTTCACCATCATGTTTTAAATTAAACCCAATAGAACTTAACTCTGACTCTATTCTACGTACTTAAATATGACCCATTGTAATATGATCATGCATAAACTCTAAAACTTTAAACTTCATACACTTTGGCACAACTAATCTATAAATACCATCTTCCTCAAGAACATACCATAATAAACCATATTTCATTTTTAATCTTGGAAAACATTCTGGAAATTTTCTAGCAGTGACTTCCCGGGAAGACACCACATGGTCAGTTATACAAATTAATCACCCCAGTGGGCTGTCAACGCTATTCGAATAGAACAGTTCTATAAATTGAAAAGAGTAATTTAATTTAGGAACAAACTCCTCCAGGCTTGAAGGCAAAACATAACCAACGAAACACAACGTGAAGCTTATTTGTTAAACTGCAATACCAATAAGGGATCTATATTCCAACAATATTCTGGTCTCTCTATTAAATATATTATCTCTATTAAATAATATATATCCCTGATGGCGATGTGAGAACCGCATTGAAACGTCGAAATAATAAAATTTCTAGAAGCATACATCCATAATAATTGATTTTATTTTATTATTTAAGTGGTTATATTCTACGACCTGGGAATTAAATAAACGACCAAGGCAAAGATCTGGAACTGGGAAAATAAAAGATTTCAAATTAGATTTTTTTTAGAAAAATTCCCCGGGATGCGGAATTTTAAATATTAAAAAAACCTCTGCCTCTGATATCTTGTAGGGCCTACTTAAAAACTTCGAATTGAAAACTTTCATTTTGAATTAAAACCTTAATTGTGCATTAAGCAATTAAAAAACTCAATTCTAAAAACTACAAATTACAGGTTGGTTTTGAGCCACAAATGGTTCCTACACCCCCATCTACCAAGTTTTGGTTAAATCCATATACGAATGCGAGAGTTTGTATTCAAATGTTTTCCTGAGTCTAACAAATAATCAGATCTTGCTCTTAGCGCATGCAAAGAAAAGCAGAAAATCAGACTACAATGTATTTATATGACTATTAAAACGAAATCTGATGCCGTTCAAAACCTCAACTATTCAATACGTTGTGTATAGCAGAGTTGTTCACAGTTAGTAACTGAAAATGTATGACGTTCGCCGACAAATATCACTTAAAGCAATTAAAATATGCATATATAATATATAAATAAGCTAACAGATACCACAACACTATTACACAAGAATATACATGTATGTAAGTTATTAGGTAAAACTATTTGCATCTTATAACGTGTGTCCAAATACTAACAACTCCCTGAAATTTAAAAATTGGTCGGACCTTGGCCTTATGAATATAAATCTTGAGGTGAAACTAGAATTTGATTGGTTACATGATGTTATATTGTATACGTCAGAAACAGATGGTTTGGTATCTTTGTAGCATAGAGTGGTTCCATGATACGTTTCACCATTACATTGTCCACTGTAACTAAACCTCAAATCGAAACCTATTATTCTATTCTTGCTGTCTGAAATATAATATAGATAATACAACAAATTTATTAAATCATATTCGGCAATAAATGTATTAAAGATATACTAACTCTTAGAATGACCAAATATTTGAAATAAACTGTGTCAAAATAAGTCTTGATTCATCAGTGGGCAACGAAATAAAGAAAACACCCGTCGATACAGGGCTTTATTATAAAGAGACAGCTGGCTTCAATATTAGAAATAAAATATCATTATTTATTCTGCATATTGAGGAATAATTATTGGGCACAGAATATATTATAAATCGACCAATTTGTTTATAACAATCTATAACTGTTCTTAATGATAAAATGTATACTAATAATTTATATCACGAAATTTATTTGTTCTTACCTTGGTTCCCAACATTTCTGTTATATAAAACAATAGACTGAAAGTCATATATCCCCTCCAGATCAACACACCACCATTCTAGGCTGGAACTTTTTGTATGGATGTACCAGTTATTTATTGAACCGTCCACGGCAAGACACGCCTGATATTTCACATCATATAAGCTGCTCATATTAGTTGGCTTGTTTAAAGCAATGTTCTTTATGAAGGAATCTGAAACAATCCAATATCTTTTATACTCTGGGATACATCCTTTGTCGTCGTTCTTCTGCGCATCGATTTATACTTACATTGTTAGCAAGACACGTCGTATAACGGCGTTTGACTGCGTAACTTTTTCCAGATCTCAACTTTGTTAAACCTTCCAACGTTACCGCTAGCAAACGCCGGCAATTCAACCAATCACAAGTAGATATCGTACACCACAGACAAGGAGTGATTTGGATCTTTTTTTCAAACATGGACAACGTTGATTACACAGATGAGAGGCTTCCTCTATGTGATATACGACTGCCATAGTTTGGAGCTGGACGACGTGGAGTGCCTCTTCATCGCTTATGTCCGCCATCTTAACACGTGGTGGAATTCCACGAAGCCTATGTGATATACAACTGCCATAGTTTGGAGCTGGACGACGTGGAGTGCCTCTTCATCGCTTATGTCCGCCATCTTAACACGTGGTGGAATTCAACGAAGCCTTGGAAAACCAGCGCGGTAAGGTCTGGCGTTTTACGCCGCTAACCGACGTATAATTATAGAACATGTCCAGTAACATCCATACTTACCATCTCGACCTAACGTCTCGCCAATGGTTGCCAGACATTTTTCATTCTTCATCTGGTCTTCATCAAACCGGGTTGTCAAGTACAAACACTTAAATACATCAACCTCAGTTATCAACCTGTGTAATCAACGTTGTCCATGTTTGAAGAAAAGATCCAAATCACTCCTTGTCTGTGTTGTACAATAGCTACTTCTGATTGGTTGAAATGCCGGTGCAACACAGTAACAGAAAGAGTTACGCCGTTACACGACATGTCTCGCTGGCGATGTAAGTATAAATCAATGCGCTGAAGAACGTCGACAAACGCCGTACCCCAGCGTATGACAGCTTTTAATTAAATGAAAAAAAAGGGTAGTTGTTGAATATCATGTTACTCTACAGGTACCTTTGGACAGGATAGTCACAGGTGCCTATGAGAAGTCAAATGTATTATTGATATTTTAAGCTGATTGTGCAACTGTTGAGGGCAATTAAACAAACTCGAAGTGTCTTTCCTTTATTTTCAGGGTATACATATCAGTCGATCGGCAAAAATCTGAAACTTTTGTTTTTGGCTTTAAGTTCGACATTTTTTCCAAGTGGAAACATCTCAAATACAGACGGTAGGCAGATTTTTTTTAAATGTGGGTAAACAGTATAAGCCAAACTCTCCCTTCCTTACGTAAAATTTAATATAAAAAAAAAAGATTTACCTTTGGGAAATATAGTTTCCATACCGACGTCTATAACAGATGTGTTAGTGGAACAACTTGGAAATGTATCATATAAATAACACGTCCGACGACATACATGATACGCCACTCCGAAACAAAGGCCATCAGCAACACAGGAATGGCCACATCCGACTCGACTTTTAATATTCTCTTGGCGATAGTATCCTGCTAAAAGTTTATCCTTTAAATATAAAGTGAAAAACGTTGAGGATATTTCAAAACTTTCAGGAATCAACGAAAAGAATGCGAATATCCTGAGCAACAGAAACATTTTTCTCTTCCTTTCAATCATGTGATATGATCCAAAAAAACAAAAATCAAAACAGAGACACAATCCTTCTAAATCAATGGCGTAGGTAAAAAATAATATTTATAGCATCCGGATGTATAACTAGATTATTGTATTGAAAATCAACGATACGAGCCACATGCTATTAAAAAAAGGCGAATCATACAGTGTAACAGTTCTGCCTCGAATTCATGTTTAAAATAAAGCTAAGAAAGTGTAGACAATCTGAGCAAATTAATTCTTAATGTATTCAGTGGAAGACCGATCAAGCAATAGGCTATATGTAGCAATAAATCATATCATTATCGACCTACAGACCGGGGTCCATAAGCATCCTCAGAGGAGAATTCAAAATGAGTGAGGTGAATGTTTTAATTAGGAGAGAAACAGTTCCAATATCGTTGAAATCGTTCATCAGAATGATTAAAACAATATTTATTGAAAAAAAATTACATATCAGTTTACACATAAATCGGATTCGGACAAAAAGACAAGGCTTATGTTATTCTGATTCCATGTAAAGCATGTACAAGTATTAATACAAGAATAAATTTTAATAAGAAAAGAAAAAGAGAGAAAAAAGAGAATTGGGGGTTATGCAACACACTTAATACAGTTGATACAACAGCATAGAATTGAGAGCAAAGAAAGTGTCAGATAGTCATGGATTTGATCGCCGTCATGTGTTTCTGGTCGTGAACGTGAAAAGCCACAGTTACTCGGTCGAATATGTGAATAATTTATGAGCGATTTAATGTCAGATAGTAATCATAGTATTAACAAATAAAGTCAGAAGACTAAGAACAAATGAATATATAATGTGGATGATAGTATCTAACAAGCCAAGTGAGTTGGGTATGTAGATCATAATAAAAAAGAAAAAAAGAAACTAGAACAGTAATGAAAGTGGCAAACAACCCCTATGGGGCCACTTGATACAAGGTCACGTGATATAGCCTTTTGAATTTTTAAACACTCAAAACAAACTTTTTAACAACCATTATAAGCATATGTATGGACAGCTTAGGTCAAGTACATTTTACTTGAAAATTATTAAGGTAATTGAAGGTCAAGGTCACTTGATATAGCCTTTTGAATTTTTTTTCAAAAAAAATTGTTGTCAACCATTATAGGCCTATGTTTTCAGGGTCATTGAAGGTCAAGGTCATTTGATATAGCCTTTTTATTTTTTTTTAAAAATCAATCGGGCTAAAAAAAAAATTAAATGAAATTTTAGATGAAGTAACAAGGTTTCAAAAAACACCAAAATCGTACAGATTCGGAGAAAAATTAGCGGACTTATTAAAATTTTGCTAAATGTCACCGTTTTGTGATAACGCATAAAGTTTCACTTCGGTTAGAATTTTTTCCTCTAATTAGTTTATATGTAAAGCGTTTGTACTCATTTCTTACATACACCGGAGGTTTTGTCACCCAACGTGGTTCTGAAAAACCGGAAGTTCTCACGCAAAAACCGGTAGTGGTAGACATTTTTTTTATGATGTCTTTTTATTTCTATAGGCGACTTCTCTATCTTCTGTAATTTTCAAAGCGATCGGATAATTAGCAACAAAGTTATGCAATTATTCAATTATTATTATGTAATTTCTCTCTTCCGATGCATAAAAATTTCAGTTATAAATATTCATTTTCCATTCCAGTACGTATCTTATCGCATTTTTCAAACAAAATTTCAATACCATTTTCGAGTTGAGCTAGGGAGCTTCCCGAAAAAAAAAAACTAGAACCGTAGGAACGGTACTGAGCAATGCGCATGCGAATATTTACAAAAAACAAATTTTCATTCGGTATGTAAATGAGAATTAAATAAATACAAAGTCCTAATTATGATTAAAATAGCTATTGTTATACATCATTGGAAAGAGAAAATCAAGTCCATTTCATGAAAAAAGGCTATTTCTGTCATTTTTGACAGAGCTGTTTAAAAAACACAATTTTCAAATAGTCGAAAAAACCGGAAATAAGCATCGGATTGAATAACCTTTAAAATTAGTATTTTTGTAACATTATTAAAAATGTATTATGTGGGAGATCAATCTATGGCATTAACTTTGACTTGCTATACCTTTGGATAATTAAAAGGTACAAAGTCAAATCACCGAGACGCATTTTATCTCCAAGTTTTAAAATACATATGAAATACATTTATTGAATCTTACCTTTATAAGCAATATTTTGTTAACAATTTTTTTTTAAATTATTAGAATAACTTTCAGTTGGCTTGATTAAATAGATTAACCATTTCTTTAATTATTTTGTATTTCGCAAAGATCAAATTACCTCCCTTATCAACTTTGGTTCAAACGGTTGATATTAATAAAAAAAAAACGTGTATTATGACTAGTTTCGGAGAGCTATAAAACCGGAAGTAAACATAAGAGGACAAAAATGAACATACCATTGATCAAGAGGTATATCTTGTATTCAGGCCTCGATGTCTTCAAAGGTCAAAGGCCTTGAAACTTTTAACAATTACTGAAAAAATTCAACCGGAAATTGCAAAAAACTAAAATCGAAATTCAAAAATATCTTCCCATACTTTCTTGCGCAATCGACTGTAGTTACCAGAAATACAATTATCACACAGAAACCGGATGGTTTGTTCGAAATAAAATTCCAAAAGGAAGACCCATTATTTCAGACTGCGCGAGCGAATCATACCGAGTTTCCGAGTACATTGACCATTTTTTTTATTAACATTGGCATGTCAGCACCCTTCCTATCTGAAATATACTACTGATCTTGTCGAAAAAAAAAGCAATTAAATATTCCTCCCGGTGCGAAATTTATTACATTGGACGTGACTTCAATGTATACTAATATAGACAACAAGAGCGGTTTAGACGCTATCCGAAAAGCCTTTGAACGAAATCCGTGCGAAGAAAGACCTGATAAGGAAATTTTAGACCTCTTGGAAATTTGTTTAACGCGAAATGACTTCAATTTTAACGGAAACACTTATCTTCAAATATCTGGTACTGCTATGGGGAAACGCTTTGCCCCAAGTTACGCGAATATATTCATGGCCGAATGGGAACGCGAAATAGACCAAATTTCACCTTTTAAACCTTTCTTCTATGTAAGGTTTCTTGACGACATTTTTATCATTTGGACCGAATCGCTTGAAAATTTTTGGCAGTATTTTGAAATTCTGAATAACCATCATCCATCAGTAAAATTAACAGCAAACATTAGCGAAACAAGTATGAACTTCCTGGATACGACAGTGTTCAAGGGTACCAATTTTGACGAAAATAGAAAACTTAATATCAAAGTATATTTCAAAGAGACCGATACCCACCAACTTTTATTTAAAAATTCGTTTCACCCGAAACACACATTTTCTGGCATTATCAAATCACAAGTTCTAAGGTTCCATAGAATTTGTACACAACAGAACGACTTTGATTCCGCGTGTCGACTTGTTTTTGATAAATTACGATAAAGGGGTTACTCAAAACGTTTCCAAATTAAAAACGACACCCTTTTGAACCTTCAGAAAAAGAGTAACCCCCCCTCCCCCTTTTAATGGCCTTGGATCAGCACCGTGTAGAGGTTCTGCGTGTCGTACCTGCGTTCATGTACCTATTTCTCATTATTTTCAAAACAAAAAGACCGGCAAATATTTCATCATGCGTGACCAACTTTCTTGTGTTGACCAAAATTTAATATACCTAATTTCTTGTAAAAAGTCCAATATGTTGGCGAAACAAAAATATGTTAAAAACCCGTTATAATGGCCATCGTTACGATATCGTACATGGCAAAAACAGACCTATTGCGAACCACTTTAATTTCCCCGACCACTCCATTGAAGACTTGGTAATTATGCCTATTGAGGCGGTTATGTCGATGCCTAATATTAAGCCAAAACATAGAAGATTGCAGCGCGAGAGCTATTGGATGGACCAGTTGGACACAGTATATCCGAATGGCTTAAACCTTAAGCATGACAACCAAATAATCCCCTTCATCACCACCTATAATCATACTGCTACCAACGCATCGGTAATTGTAAAAAATTACTATAAAACTCTACAACAGAAATATCCACAGGTTTATACTAAAAGAATTGTTACCGCGTTCAAGAGGAATAAAAATCTTAGTAACATTTAGTCCATGGCAGACTTGAACCACTGCAAAACGTTTTTTCAAATCCATAACTGTTTTATATATATATATCACATATTACCTTAAATAATTATTAGTCAAATGTCATCAAGTATACACTTTAGTTTATTATAGGTCAATGGGCTTAAGTATTTGAACAGGATAATGAGGACCAAAATTAAAAAGTTATTTTGTTTTTTTAGATTTGGATTTCAGAACCGTTGAAAGATCAAGACTTCCATGCTTTTCTTGATTTCATGATTATAACCTTAACCATTTTTAACTATTGTTTACACTAACTATCTCATCCTATAATGTTGTTTCTTACTTCATGACCTAGGCCAGTGCTTTCTTGAGAATACTATTCTCATCTCACCCTAACAACAACTCAGATTTAACCTGAGGCCCCATTTTGATTTTTACAAAAGTGGGTCGTATCAATTTTGCGGACAAACTATCAACAATTCCTACCCTAAAAGTGTCCTTCATTCTTTAAATCATATCGATAGAAACCTATCAATATAAGTTTTGGTGACATTCAGACAATACTTAATGAGTGGGCTAACCGGAAGTTTGTTGAAACCGGAAGTGATGCAAAATTTTTGTTTGAGCAAAATTGTTTTCTTTTGTGGTCTGTTTTAGCACAATACATTTCAAATCAATCGGACAAATACACGAGAAAATAGAAAATTTGGTCAAAATTGACAAAATTCGGGTCAAAAATGTGTGCTATGAATTTTCAAAAATCGAATTTTTTTAATGCTATCATATTAGATATTCGAGCAAGATTCTTAAATTGAAGATCCGAGCAAAATTGAAGCAAAAACGCGCCTTCAAAAATGAATATCTAGGGCACTGAAAATGTTGTTTTAACTATTATAGTTGCTGGAGTCTACTCGTTACAAAATCATAATCTTTAAAAATTACGAAAACAAAGCAGTGTGTTCGATAGAACACACTGCAAAAAAAAAAAGTCCAATGAAAACAAAGGGTGACAAATTTCTAATTTGCCACTCAAAAAGAAAAGAATAAAGTATAGAATATAGATATATATGTTACATACCTAGCGACATCCAAGTGTAGATTGTAGATCAAAGTACCAAGGGGGTGTAGGGTGTAGCTCACGTCAACAACAACCCAGGTGAATATAGCATGTAGATCATAGTACATGTATCAACAAACCAGGTAAAATAGCATGTAGATCATGGTATAAACAAACCAGGTAAATATAGAATGCAAATTATAGAATCAGCAAGCCAGGTGAGAATAGAGTGTAGATAATAATATAAACAAATCAGACAAGAATGGAATACAGATCATAGTATCAACAAAGCAGGTGAATATATTATGTAGATCGTAGAATCAACTAAGCAGGTGAATATAGAATGTAGATCATAGAATCAACAAACCATATGAGCATTGTATTAACAAATCAGTTGAATATATAATGTAGATCAAAGAATCAACAAACCAGGTAAAATAGCATGTAGATCATAGTATTAACAAACCAGGTTAATATAAAATGTAGATCATGGAATCAACAAACTAGGTGAGAATAGAGTGTAGATAATTATATCTACAAATCATACAATAATAGAATGTAGATCATAGTAACAACAAACCAGGTGAATATATTATGTAGATCATAGAATCAAAAAAGCAGGTGAATACTGTAAGGCTAGAAATTAATGCGTCAACAAATTAATGCAATACGGGGTATAGAGACTAAAATGCGAGTACAAATTAATGCGATGTTCGCCATTGACATTCAGGAACTATTGTAAGTTTACTTTGGCTCTAATTAATGAAGGAACCTATCTTTAAATAACACATTATGCTTTTAAAGGTTGGTTCCCTCATTGATTACGGCCAAAGTAAGCTTGCTAAATGATTAATTAGGTTTTCTAATAAGTTATCTATGTATCCAAGTTCAAAAGACTTATGTGGACGTAGAAATGCTTGGGGAATCCATTTGAATCTAATCTGCTTTGAAACGCTTAATTCAAATGTTTGATCACGTGACCAAATGACGTCATATGAATGAATTTGCATAAGAATTGATTTTCTATTTTATAATAATTGAGTTAAAACTTATTTAAATTAATTCCGCCACTGGTTCCAACATGAACAAAGACAAAACGGAATTTGTATGCTTGAATGGCTTTAGGCCCGATACGGACCTCCTCGAGAACAAAACCGGTGCAATTACAATTTTAGGCATACATTTTGGACATAAACATATCAAAATCAATTACAATAACATCACTAGAGCCACTTATGGCACAGAGTGGGATTTTGCAAATGTCGCCACATTGCAACAGACAGGCCGAATCATCTGATTTTCTGGGATAAACTGGCCAAATTAACGAGGTATCTGTGTGCAAAGTCCTTTTTTTAAAAAACGTTATTCCCTACAGACGAAATGCGCTGACCGATATAAATGGTAAATTGGAAGTTTACCCGGATGTGCCACGCCGATCTCACGTTTTATGGCTTAAATCTAATCACATTCCAATGTATATTCACGGTACAAATTTGCAGCTTGCACATCTAATAGATTACGAGATATACACACATACATTTCAAAAAAACAAAATGTACTTTAATTTAAAATTGCAAAAAATTAAATTTTCATTTTAAAAACTTTTGTTATACATCGCTGGAAAGAGGACAAAAAGCGCCAATTGAATGAAATCTATCAGGTACTTTCTTTGAACAAATCCACCCTTTCTAACTACTAACAATGCATGTAACAACCCTTTGTCTATAGTTGGGATCCCAGGGTATACTGTAAAAAAAAGCTAAAACAAAGCACAATGATGGGAGTTGGAATCCCAGGGTTTCTATTCCTCCTTCTGATCCTTCTAGCTATTCATAGAAGTAACTAAACACAGAAGCCCGTAACCTTCTAGATGGGTGAAGCCGAGTAGCCCACTAGAATACCCCCCCCCCCCACTTTTGCTGAACTGGTCGGTAAAACGCAGGAACGATTGGCAATTGACGGAGCCGTTGGTAAAATCGATTGGTGAAGGAAAAAGTAAAAACCATGTATCGGCAAACTGATTAAATAGTCTACTTAGGATCTATACATCTATATCTATAAAAAAAATTGTCTTTAAAACAGTTTCTGATTGTCACAGATTTATGATATTGTTGTCCTTTTACATGTGATTTACCTCCCCTTTTTGATTCTCCGCTCGATTGTTATGAATAGTTTTTCGTATTAATTTACCAGTCCAAAAACCACGCTTTTTCATTTCTCGAACCGATCCAAGGCAAAACGTCTGTAACCACGGATATCAAATTGTCTAGATTTTTTTAGTAACCGTAAAGTGCTGTTTTACAATTGTCTTGGTTTTTCTCGGTTGTTCTAATTGTGTAATAAAGTCCTTTTCCACATTTTGGTAAACCGATTACATAGCCTTCTTAGCTTTGGGTCTATAAATATATAGGCAGACCCTATCAATAAAATAATT
>JAUJPP010000506.1:0-12308 GCA_030562195.1 Nipponacmea schrenckii
AGTCAAATAACTGTGCTGGGTAGAAGTAAGGAGTTTTTTTTCAAGAGGAACTGATATTTCATTGGTGGCCTGGTATTACTGGATATTTTTCTACTCTTCTTCTCTTCACCGACTCGGTTCGATTAGGTTGACATTTAAAGGCAAAATTGTCCAAAATTCTATTTTTCTATAAAAAAAAATATTGGATTATATGGTCACAGGCTGTTCATTTAACTGCATTCCAGTTTTGGTCGAAAACAAGTTGTGGAATCACTAGAAAAAGCCATGAAGTTGAAAGAGGAAGGAAGCTTTGATGCTGAGGAACCAAACTTTATGATTTCCTTGCTCGGAGAGGAACGTCTGACAACTGATCAGATTTCTGGGATTGTTTTAGACTTACTAATTGGTGGGACTGACTCGGTAATTATTGCACTACTACATTCGGGAGAGGGAGGGTTAGGTTAGTTCCTCCACAGCATTTTACAAGTTCAAATATTTTCGCATTTTCTTATACGGATCTTGGAATTGAACCACCAAGTAACCAACACCAGGCTTTTTTCAAATGGTAGAAGCAGTGATAATTTGTATGCCTTTTTCAGACTGCTAAAACATTAGAAATATTACTGGACTTACTGGCTCGTAATCCAGAAGCACAAGAAAAGTTATACCAAGAAGTTCATCAATATATAGGTGATGATGGAGACCCGACTGCCGAAAATCTACCTAAAATGAAATACCTTGTCGCTTGTTTTAAAGAGTCTATGAGGTAACTGTCCATTTGTTTTATCGTTCATAAGGTGGTTTTGCATGCTTCTATGTTTAATAGTGGACTAGTGGATCGAATAAGTCATTAACGGCTATGGACGTTTTCTTTACAGATTAAATTATCCACTTATTGCAGGAAGTAACAGATTATTAACAGAAGACATAATTCTCAGTGGTTATCATGTTCCTAAAAATGTAAGGTAAAATTTTGGGCTTTGTGATAATATATTTATGTATTGACGGATATCAGATCCATTTTAATCGAAAATTATGCCCTGGTATACAATGCTTTTTATTAGACTTCAAGGTACTCAAATATTGTACGTCACAGGTGTACGATTTATCCGATCCCCAGACTTGTGAGCCGTATTCTGAAAAATACTATTACTTACATTACAGACGCTGATCTGTATGAATAACCGCAGATTAGTTCTTGATAGCAAGTATGCTAGTAATTCCGACCAGTATATACCAGAACGATGGCTACGTGACGATAAAGGCAACAAGAATGTGAATATCCCCAGTGTTGGACTGATACCTTTCGGTATCGGTGTTAGGAACTGTGTGGGGCGGCGATTTGCAGAGCAGGAAATCTACCTAGCCACTACTAAGGTTTGTGTAATTTGGTAGACGGATTGAACAGCAGGAAAGGACTAATCCTACCTAATAAATTATTCTATCTAAACCGTTATTTCCTAAGCAAAGTTAACCATTATTTCCTAAAACGCAGTAAACATTTCTTTTCTGAAGTAAAGTAAACCGTTATGCCCTGAAGCAAAGTGACCGTATATCATAAAGAAACAATAAAAAAAAACAAAAAAAAACCCTATGTCCTGTTAATTAAACCGTAAATCCTGAAGCAAAACAACGCAAGTCTTCCGTAATTATAATCCTCAAAAACTTATTGGTACTGCAGGAATCGAAAAGAAAAGGTATGGCATTGGTATCGGCATGCGTGTAAGTGAATCAAGATAAATAATATATTTTATTATGCTTTCAGATTATCCAAAAATTTAAAGTTGGATTGGTTAACCCAGAAGTGAAAAACACTATCATCTACCAAACATTTGCTACGCTCCAAGAACCTGCCATGTTGACTTTTACACCAAGACAATAGGGCATGTATATTGGACATTCGACTTAAGTAATTTTGAAATGTCTTATTCAAGTAATAATGTTGGATGTCTAAAATATAAGGGGACTTCATGAAAACAAACTTTTGTGACTAACTCCTTCTTCGGGAGTTGAACAATGTTTTTTGCGTGGCAATCGATTTATCGATTGACACGCTTTGATTTTGGTCGGATTATTTTTTTTTTTTTTTTTTTATTTTTTTTTTTTTTTTTTTTTTTTTTTTTTTTTTTTTTGGGCAGCTCCACAGCCCAAACCGTAAATGCTACAGTGATCTGGTTTAAAAAATACGATAAGATACGTTCTGGAATCAAAAACGAATATCTAACTTCGAATTTTTGCCAACCCGAAAGTGGCTAATTGCATAATATGCAATTAAGATTTCGTGCTAACTCAGGATCTAATTGTCGGATCGATCTGAAATTTATAGGATATAAAAAGGTCGGCAAAGCAAAATAAAATATATCATCAAAATTTTTTTGTCATTTCCCGGTTTTGGCGTGGGGACTTCCGGTTTATTCGACTCAAGTCGGGCGACGCTGCTTCCCCCGTAATATAATAATGTAAACAAAAACAGTATATATTAGCTATACTTAATAGATTTAATCCCCTGAAAAGAAAAAAAAATTGATTTCAAGTTGCGCATGCGCAGTTCCCCGAGAAAAGCAACTTTTCTTAAAAATTCAATAAGTCCGCCATTTATTAATTGATTTGTATGATTTTGGTGTTTATCGAAATCTTGTTACTTTATTCAAAATTTGTTGGGAACAGAATTTTGTTTTTCGAATTTAAAAATTTTTTTTGGCCGTTTGAATTTTTTTCAAAATTCAAAAATTTATATTTCGTTACCTTGACCTTCAACAACCTTGAAATTTGAAATGTAGAATGTCCTTCACCTCAGCTGTCTATAGATACGCTTATATTTGATGAAAAATATCAACCTTCGGCTTTGTTACTTCCGGTTTCTGCGTGGGGACTTCCGGTTTATTCGACTCAAGTCTGGCGACCCTGTTTCCGCTGTATTTCAAGAATGTAAACAAAAACAGTATTAAATAGATATACTAAATAGATTAAATCCCTTGAAAAGAAAAAAAAAAGATTTTAAGTTGCGCATGCGCAGTTACCCGAGAATAGCAACTTATCTTTAAATTTCAATAAGTCCGCCATTTATTAATTGATTTGTATGATTTTGGGCTCTATCGAAACCTTGTTACTTTATCTAAAATTTGTTGGGAACAGAATTTTGATTTTTGAATTTAAAAATTTTTTTGGCCGTTAGAATTTTTTGAAAATTCAAAATTTTTATCTCGTGACCTTGACATTCAACAACCTTCAAATTTGAAATGTAGAATGTCCTTCACCCCAGCTGTCTATAGATACGCTTAAATTTTTCTTTTTATTTTCGTTTGAATATTTTGAAATATCAAAAGTCTATATAATGTGACCTTGACCTGCAATGACCTTGACATTTACAATGTTCTATGTCCTTGACCTTAGGTATCCATAGATGTGCTGATATTGGTTGAAAAACATAAACTTTATAGCCATCCAGAAATTGACATTTTTGACAACTTTGGACGGCTGTATTTTTTTTCTCTAACTAACACCGAAAGCTGATTTTTTTTCTGATTTTCAATGCCTTTTTCATTCTATTTTCAACGATATATGACAAAAATTCGTTAATGGATGGTTTAATACAAAACTTCAAATTGTTAAATGTGGCAAAATTAAACAAACAATTCTTTTATTTTTGTGAAAATGTGATATATTTAAGGGTTAAGATGATTGACAGGTGTTAAAGAGGGTTATGTAACAATCATGATAAAACTGTTAACTTGAACTTTTGACACCAAGGTGTGAAATAGTTCAGGTCAGAAACAGATTTACCTGATTACTTAATTTTTTAACACTTAAAAAAATAATTTGTTCCAGATTTTTTTGCAAAGTTTTTCTTACAATATTTAAACATATGCCAATTTAGAGCAGTAAATTTTCAATATATTTTACTGTTAGAATTTTTACTGTACCATTAGTAGAAATCTGTTTTTCAACAACAAAACAGCACTTGCCTACGTCACAAGTAGAGACTGGATTACAGCCGCCGTAATTCAATAATGAAAAGAAAAACAGTATTTAATAGATATACTAAATAGATTAAATCCCTTGAAAAGAAAAAAAAATGATTTCAAGTTGCGCATACGCAGTTCCCCGAGAATAGCGACTTTTGTTAAAAATTCAATAATTGATTTGTATGATTTTGGTGTCTATCAAAACCCTTGTTACTTTATTAAAAAATTGTTGGGAACAGAATTTTGATTTTCGAATTTAAAAATATTTTTTGGCCATTTTGAATTTTCAATATATCTCGTGACCTTAACCTTCAACAACCTTGAAATTTGAAATGTAGAATGTCCTTCACATCAGTTGTCTATAGATACGCTTATATTTGATGAAAAGTATCAACCTTCGGCTTTGTTACTAACGGTTTGGGCGTGGGGACTTCCAGTTTATTCGACTAAAGTCGGGCGACCGTGTTTCCGCCGTAATTCCAGAATGAAAGAAAAACCAGTATTTAATAGATATACTAAATAAAGAAAAAAGAAAAAAAAATGATTTCGAGTTGCGCATACGCGGTTCCCCGAGAATAGCAACATTTCAAAAAATGTCCGCCATTTATTGATTTGTATGATTTTGGCGTCTATCAAAACCCTTTTTTACGTTATCTGAAATATGTTGGGAACAGAATTTTGATTTTCGAATTTAATAGTTCTTTTTGGCCGTTTGAATTTTTTGAAAATTCAAAAATCTATGACCTTGACCTTCAAGAACCTTGAAATTTGAAATGTAGAATTTTCTTCATCTGAGCTGTCTATAAATTATATTTGATGAAAAATTCTCCGGCTTTATAGTCCACTTATATCCGAATTTGAAATTTTGGACGGTTATGCTATACTCGTTTTTCTAACGATTAATGACAAGGATTGTTTAATTAACAAATTAATTCGATAAATGTAAGAGATAAAAATGTTTTTATTTTAAAGATCAAAATTTAGTGTTAAGATGATTGACAGGTTATATGAAACAGAGACACAATGACTGATCTAATATTAGTCACGGTCCAACGCACACAGGTATTAAGATGATTGACAGGTGTTATAAATCTGCTCTTGAGACAAACTCCTCAATGAAAATTAGTGTTAGATGGTGATGAGAACAAGGTCTCATAAAAGCACTGGCATGGCTTATTTTCACCATTACTATTTACAGTTTTTATGGAGTTCAATGTAGGTGAACGAAAACTGAAGATTAATAAATAGTAGGAGAAAAAAATTGCGCATGGAGTATATACTCAATCACTACTCATCAATGGACAACAATTAGTATAAACATAAGCATATTTTTTTTTAAGAACAGTTTTATTACACACACAGTTTTCAAGTCATAAACATGTATAAGTCATATAAAATAGATAACAATGACATAGACATTTTACATATATACAGTAATGAATAGAATATAGAATGAATGAAAATGAAATAGACATACACAGTCATATATAATACATGAAAATGAAATATATACATATACATTATATAGATAATGAAACGGTTTTCCTTTATTGCATGACATTTTAATGAATCATTTTTACGGTTGCTGTTATTTGTATCACTTCGACTTGTTTTAGGCCTTTGTGGGTTTGTACTATACCCTTTTGTTTTTTTATTGTGCAAACTGATTTTATATACCACTTTTCTTCCTTATTTTCATACCCACTGGAATGTGTTATGTGTTGTACGGGAATGGGGGGTCCCTTTTGTAATAAAATGTTGTTCTGGTATATGGACCTGGGTTGTTTTGTGACGTTTGGGACCCCGTTTCAATTGTGAAATTTGTCCGGTTTGTATTGTGATGTGGTCAGGTCCGTTGTTAAGACCATTTTTATTTAATGTTTGATGCGATGTACGATGCCCCGTGTTTAATGCCATGTTTGATATACAGGGCCCTGTTTTAATAATATGTATGATATACAGGGCCCCGTTTTTTTATTAAGTATGATATACAGGGCCCCGTTTTTTGATAATGATATACAGGGCCCCGGTTCAATATTACGTATGATATACAGGGCCCCGTTTTTAAACATATGTATGATTATGATATACAGGGCCACGTTTCAATATTATGTATGATATACAGAGCCCCCTTTTAATTTTATGTATGATATACAGGGCCCCCATTTAATTTTATATAGATTTCAGGGCCCCGTTTTAATTTTATGTATGATTTGCAGGGCCCCGTTTCAATATTATGTATGATATACAGGGCCCCGTTTCAATATTATGTATGATATACAGGGCCCCGTTATTAATCATATGTATGATATACAGGGCCCCGTTATTAATCATATGTATGATATACAGAGCCCCGTTATTAATCATATGTATGATATACAGGGCCCCGTTTCAATGTTATGTATTATATTCAGGGCCCCGTTTTAATGTTATGTATGATATTCAGGGCCCCGTTTTAATTTATAAATGATTTTCAGGGCCCCGTTTTAAGCATAATGTATGATATACAGAGCCCCGTTTTAATTTTATGTATGATATACAGGGGCCCCGTTTTAATTTTTCTTTTTGCAGTGCGTTCTTCGAACGCACTGCTTTGTTTTCGAAATGACTATTTTTTTTTTTTGTCTCTTTCTGGTCACGCTCCCCAGCCATAACTGCAAATGTCTTACACAATCTGGCGTGATATTGTAACGTAATCTAGTGCTCGTTGTTGTTTAAATGTAAAATGACGCATTTTTGTTCAACCGGAAATGACGTAGAACGTCACAAATTTTATTTTTGTTTACTAACTCACGGCTCGTTTTTTTATCCAATCTGGTTCGGGCTTTTTTATTTACTACTTATAACTTAGATTTACATAATAGCAGTTTAAAAATTTTGAAATTTTTACTTTTGTTGCTGACTTTTGAATTTTAAAATTTAACACTTTTTCTAACTTTTGCAATTTTGATTAGATCGAAATCAAAATTTGCAGTTAGATAAACATTTTTCTTGTCAAGAAAAATCTGTTTTCAAAATGTCGACATCACTTCCGGTTTCGGCGTCATACGTCGCTAAACTTCGAATCTTCACTTCCGGAATTCTAAAGATATTTAAATTTTTTTTTTTGCAATTAGTTACTATTAACCCATGATGATTTTATAATTAACAAAAATTGAACCGGAAGTAACAGATCAGTCGCCATCATTAAACCACTTACTTTTGTAAAGTGAAAAATTGGGCCTTAGGGGTTAATCGGACAATTGTAATTTTGATGTCTATGTAATCTTCAATCGATTGCTAACAATTCTTAGGAAGCCGAATTTTGAATTTCGATTTAGCTTACCTTTCATTTCCCGGGGCTTTTTTTTCACTCAGTGCCTAATTTTCCAACGTTCATATGTCGTGACCTTGACCTTTGGTGACCATGTGACCTGCACAAAAGTTGTTGCCCTTGTCGAGATCTATCCATTGATGTCTTCATTTGTGTTGTGCAATGTCAACTTCCGGTTTTACAGCCATTTGAAAATTGCACTTTTTAACTTCGAAGAGCTCTGTCACGTGACCTAATTTACATACGTCAAAATTTCTTTTATGTCCTTATTACGCGTAATTTATTCTTTCCAATGGTGTATAACACTTTATATTTTGATCAAAATTGCGCTTTTTAATATTTGAAAATTTTGTTCTTAGTTCTATATTAATTGTGCGTGATTTATGAAAAAGCACGTGTTTTTTTTAAATTTACGTCTCATTTTTTCACAAAAATTGGTAGATGAGTAGGCAAAAAATTATCATTAAAGATTCCGATAAAACATTTTCCGAAATTAGCCGGAAACGTCCGAAAATGACCAAAAAATGTAGAAAATCACAGAAATCAGAATTTTCTGACTTCCGTTTGAAAGTTCATAACTTTTGAACTCTACCATATGCATAATTTTGATCTCAAAACAACATCACCAGAGAGGCACTGGACTGGAATCCCCAAGGGCAAAGAAGACAAGGACGACCTTTAAATAGCTTGAAAAGAACAAGACTGAAAGAGCTAGGAAGGATTGGCAAGACCTGGAATGAAGCAAAAAGAACAGCTCATAACAGAGTGAGATGGAGAACATCTGTAGCAGCCCTATTCTCCGCAAGGAACGAAGAGAACTAACTTACTAATATGCATCCTTTATTTTTCTGCACAATCATCTTCATTGGCTAAAGATTCATATGATACCTTGATTTCTAATTTTAGTAAAGAACATTTGGATTAATAGGGATCCAAAAATTGGTAATTTGCATATTTCTCGTATCTTCAGATGGTTATATCTCATGAACAAGACTCTTGGCAACATTCTAATTGACATTATTATGATGTGATTTTCATCAGCTTTCTAACAATATCTTTATTTTAGCTATAGACCGAAAACTGATGAAAATACGCCTAGTAGAAAATAAACGATTTTAACATTCATATTTTATTATATTTAGTTCTATTTAACTTAAAAACAAAATTCGAACAGATTTATAATGTGCAAATTCCCAGCTTTCAAACAATATATAAATCAATATGTATAAATAAAAATTGCGAAAAGTTTAAGAATAAAATTACACTCTAATTAAACAGATATAAATGCAACAGGTCATAAAGTCTGATTAATTTCTTATCTTTTGGTCAAGACACAAATTTTGACATTTCCAGTTAAAGTAATCCAACCAATCAAAACAAGTCATTAGACTTTGTGGGCGTGGTTAAGCCCAGATATTTTACATCACTGTGTGTATTTTTCTTTCAATCGAAATAGGGTCTCGGAGGATCAGTCAATATGTGTTATTTTGATGTACATGTATATAGAATCTATAACCGATTGCTGAAATTTATATGGAAACTGATTTTTGAATTTTTAATTTGATTTTGATTTTTTTTACGATTAAAAATTAAAAAAACTTCGAAGGTGTATATTGTGACGTTGACCTGTGGCGATCTTTATACCTGTACAAATGTGATACGTTCTATCCAATGACATATTAAGCTTTATAGCAAAATGTAAACTTTCGGTTTATCGGCATTTAAAAATTGCTAATTTTTCCTATAAAACGGTCAATTCAATATTTTTGACATTTCCAGTTGAAGTTCCCAAAACAAGTCATTGGACTTTGTGGGCGTGGTTAAGCCCAGATATTTTTACATCACAAACTTTGAAGATTGCCAGTCTATTAACAAGCTCAAATGTCACGTGTTAAATCATGAATAAATCATCTCTCCAAATAAATGCAAAATGAATCTACATTCCATCCTTAAATGACAGCCAGGAGACCAACAAATTCTAAATAGCTCGAAAGCTATGAATAAAGCCGATTTTTGAATTGTTATTTTGATTTTAATTTTTTTACCATTAAAAATTAATCCAGTTAAAATGATTCAAAGATATTATATATCTTAAATAAAAGGAATGATTGTTCATTTCTCGTTGTGGGCGATGTATGATATGGAATATTTGGAAGGAAATGACAACCTTTAGAATTTTAAATGATATTCTCTTAAGCAAAAATAATGTTCAGTTGAGAGGACTAGTGGTATAAGGGACGGAACTCAATAAAATACTCTCTTAAAGATGTAAAGCCGCGCTGTTAATTTGATGGCTCTATGTTATAGCATGGCAACTTGCCACGAATTGCAGGATCTAATGTTCCTACTTCACCTAAAGTAAGATTGATCAATAAATAAATAAACAAATTAAAAGTATCAACGATCTGGAAAGTTAATTTGTAATCTTAAATAAGGTGTTATGTCCCTTAGACCACAATTTTTTTTTTCGACGTTTTGTTTCACACACTAATTAAACAGATATAAATGTTACAAGAAGAGTTAAGAAGATAATGTAACAGGTCATAAAGTCAAATTGTGTTTATTTCTTATCGTTTGGTCAAGACAAATTTTGACATTTCCAGTTTAAGTATCGCAACCAATCAAAACAAGTCATTATACTGAGTAGGCGTGGTTACGTTCTATTTTAAACGACAGCCAGGAGATATAACAAATTGTAAATATCTCGGAAGCTGCACAATTGTTACAAACAGGTCTAGTTATTATTATGGAATTGGATATTATAAATGCAACGTTTCACCCATGCAATAGAAGGGACGCGCACTGCCTTGGTACCGTCTAACGGTTCTAGTTTTTTTTTTTTTTGGGAAGCTCGCTAGCCCAAACGGAAAAAGATAGACTATTTTTGTTTTCACCAATGGTTTTTATATGGGCTGGAATCAAAAATGAATATCTAACATAATATTTTCGCTAACCCGAAAGTGGCTAATTGCATAATATGCAAATAAGATTTCAAGCTAGCTCGGGCCCTAATAGTCGGATCGGTCTGAAATTTACAGGATATAGATAGATAGGCAGCGCAATTAAAACTACATCATCAAAATTTTTTGATCACTTCCGGTTTGGGCGTGGGGACTTCCGGTTTTTTCGTCTCATGTCGGGCGACCCTGCTTCCCATGTAATTCAAGAATCTAAACAAAAAAAGTATATTTAAGCTATACTAAATGATTTTAATCCCCTGAGATGAAGAAAAATTAAATTGAATGTTGCGCATGCGCAGTTTTCAAAAATGGCAAATTTTCTTAAAAATTTAATAAGTCCGCCAATTATTGACCGATTTTTATGATTTTGGTGTCTATCAAAACCTTGATACTTTATCTAAAAAATGTTGGGAACAGAATTTTGATTTTCGAATTTGAATTTTTTTTATGCCCGTTCGAATTTTTCAAAAATTTATAACTCTATATCTCGTGACCTTGACCTTCAATGACCTTGACATTTGAGATGTAGAATGTCCTTGACCTCAGCTGTCTATAGATGTGCTGATATTGCATGACAAATATTAACTTCCGGTTTTATAGCCCACCGAAATCTGACTATTTTGCAATTTTGGACGGTTATATTACACTTTCGGGCTCTAATGTTCGGATCGATCTGAAATTTACAGGATATAGATAAATACGCAACACAATTAAAAATATATCATCAAAATTTTTTGATCACTTCCGGTTTGGGCGTGGCGACTTCCGGTTTTTTATCTCATTTCAGGCGACCCTACATCCCGTGTAATTCAAGAATGTAAGCAAAAACAGTATATATTAGCTATACAAAATAATTTGTATCCCCCGAGAAGAAAAAAATTCCAATTGCTAGTTGCGCATGCGCCATTTTTCCGAGAATGGCAAATTTTCTTTAAAATTTAATTAGTCCGTCATTTATTATTTATGCCCGTTTGAATTTTTTAAAAATTTGAAATTCTAAATCTTGTGACCTTCACCTTCAATGACCTTGAAATTTTCCATATAGAATGGCCTTGACATCAGCTGTCTATAGATCTAACAATATTGTTACGCTTGTTCCACAATTGGAGGCTGAAAAGTACCGGAATTGAAAGCTAGCAGGTTAGAAGTTTCAAAATGTTCGAAATCCATGGGATAACGCATAGTTGCCACGCTCGGAGCTGTTCACAGTTCTAGTTGTTAAATTGAACTCTGTTCTGATGTACATTAAAACTAAATAGTTTAGGACGTTCTGACAGCTGATTTGAGTTTCCTTACATTGGGTTTTATGACGACAGGTTTTCATAAAAATTTTAAAATGGACGGAGACGTTGAGCTAAATGGTTACAGTGCAATTAAATTGAATTTTACGTCCTACTCTTCTGCACCTTATGGACTAATGAAGACGGACAATGTGAAATTTTGCCAGGACAGTGGCATAAGCCTATGTTATCAAACTGTCGGGGGATCTTTAACGTGCACAGCCTGAAGCGCATGGTATATTATTGTCCCATCAAAACGACTAGACACTCTTTCCATGTCAGCCAGACCTGCATCACCTTGTAAAGAACTAAATGTTTTATTGGCGTTGAATGCATTTGAAAAGTCGGCATAATTATAACAATGTGATAAAACATAATAATACTGATTCCCACCTACTTGAAATAAAAACAATCACGTCACATAAAAACTCGTTGAGAATGTTTTATCTTATAGTGAAACAATATGAGATGTAGGTGTCAAAGAAAGATTACGTATTTTATCTTTATATAAAAAATAGTTAACACTTTCGTTTTTTTTTTATTGAAAGTAGAACATTTATTTAGTCAGTCAAACTTTTATTTTATTATAGTACTTGATAAAGTAGGACAGCTTTTCTATATACAGTAGTTCAAAATGATAATAGATGGTGAAGATTGATCAGGATTATGTCTTTGTGTCTTGGACCTAATTCTGACCCATGTAAAATAAAGAGTCTGTTTGTCTCCATGGACTGAATGTTAGACAGGACCATGTCATTGTGTATTGAACCTAATTCTGACCATGTAAAATAAAGAGTCTGTTTGTCTCCAT
>JAUJPP010000507.1:0-11007 GCA_030562195.1 Nipponacmea schrenckii
TGTAAGCTCATATACTACTGATAGGTTTTTTATTATAAGTGGTGATTTATTACCCACAATTCTATTAAATTTAAACACCAACGGGGTAAATACTGATGTGTCAATTTCCTATATATCGGACAACATAAAATAAGATAGCTTGCCAGGCAAGGTAATATACGCCCACTGGCAGCATTTATTTCAAATAAACACTTTTCAGTAAGGTTACAAAAGTGGAATGAAATATTCAACCTTCCACCATATATTTTTTTCTAGGGTCTCTAGTTTCATTAAAAACTGTCAAGAATTGTACCTAACTCAACTCATTAAATATTTTTCGGTATTTTTATGATTTGCAATAGGGTTCACCCTTAATAATATTTTGATATTTTTAATTCTTAATAAGGCTCATTCTTGGTTGATATTAAACAATTTCAGCGAGTTTTGTCAAAAATGAATGTTTAGAGTGTTCACAAGCCAAAAGTTGAAAGCGATTTTGAAAACAGGCCCAATAACTGACACTAAATATTTTTCGATTTATCTGATTTTCAATAGGGTTTATCTTTGTGAGAAAACAAATACTAAAGCCAAGCTTCATCAAATTCCATTCAAAATTGTTCTTTCTAGAGTGTTTACGAGTTAAATTGAACGCGTTTTCAAAAACAAGGGCAAAAACTTGTACTAAATATTTTTCGATTTTCAATAGAGTTCATCCTTGGGAGACAACAAATACTCCAGCCAAGTTACATCAAAATCCATTAAAAATTGTTCTTTCTAGAGTGTTTACAAGCTAAAATTGAACGCGTTTTCAAGAACAAGGGCTATAACTGACACTAAATATATTTCTATTTATTTGATTTATAATAGGGTTCATCCTTGGGTAAAAACAAATACTCAAGCCAAAGTTAATCAAAATCCATTAAGAATAGTTCTTTCTAGAGTGTTTACAAGCTAAAATTGAATGCGTTTTCAAGAACAAGGGCAGTAACTCATACTAAAAAAAAATTTCGATTTCGCTTTTCAATAGGGTTCATCCTTGAGTTATAACACACTCTCACACCAAGTTTCATCGAAATCCATCAAGAATTGTGCCATGCAGAGTGTTTACGAGACAAAAATCGAACGCGTTTAAAAGAACAAGGGCAATAATTCATATTAGATATATTTTGATAATTTTAATTTTCAATTAGGCTCATCCCTTGCGATATCCAACAATTTTAGTGAGTTTTGTCAACATTGGTCATGAATTGTACCTTCTAGAGTATTTATTAAAAAGTTAAACCTGTTTTCAAACACAAGGGCAATAACTGACACTAAATATATTTTGATTTATTTGATTTTCAATATGGTTCATCCTTGGGTAAAAACAATTACTCAAGCCAAGTTTTATCAAAATCCATTAAGAATTGTTCTTTCTAGAGTGCTTGCAAGCTAAAATTGAACGCGTTTTCAAACACAAGGGCAATAACTGATACTAAATATTTTTCGATTTAACTGAATTTCAATAGGGTTCATCCTTAGGTGATTACAAATACTCATGCCAAGTTATGTCAAAATCGCTCAAGAATTGTGACTTGTAGAGTGTTTACAAGGCAAAAATCCAACACATTTTATAGAACAAAGGCAATAATTCCTATTAAATATATTTCGATATCTGCTATTTTCATTTACAAATTCGTTTATCTTTTGAGATATTCAGGTATTGCTCAACTTCAATGTTTAATTTCAGAGAACCTGATCTAAATTTACATAATATATTTCGAAACTTTTTATTTGGAATAACGTCTGAGGAGATAGCTCGAGAAAATTTTTCAGATGTGTGTGTTTATTTTTAACTCATTCAGATCTGCCCCACAAGAATATGAATATTGTTATCACAACCGTTGTAAAATTTGATGATTAGAAAAAGAAAGTTTTTCCAGAGAATATATCACGCCTGGTTTTTACATTCAGAACAAAAAAAAAATTGTTTTTGTATTGTTGGCTGGTTGGGAATTGGTGGGAAAAGGTGATGACTGTTTAGGATTTTATTTGTTTTGTTTCGAATGTTTTATTATCGATTAGCTTTGTACCTAACCACTACAGTATGTGAACTGGAGTGGTTACTTAAAGTTAATCGGTAATACAACGTTCAAAACGAAACCTTTAAAACACGAAGGAAAGTTTAATTTTAATTAGGCTGAAAGTCTGACTTGAACATGTTTTTCTATTCTTCTATAGATATCATCGTATGTACAACAAAAAGAGTGGCAGATGGAGTGTAATACCGTACAAAAAAACAAAATATATCATATTCCCGAACTTATGAAAAGTGTCATTGTAATGCGGTTGAACGACAAACAAAGCATGTACAGGAAAAAGGAAATAACAGACAGATCAGTAAGCGATAAACTAGGCTTGTAATCTTGAAGGTATGAATCCCATATATTGTCCAAATCTATCTGGATATTTATCCCTTATTTTCCAGACACAGCTACTTGGTATCACAATTCTCACACCTTGTCCAAGATAGCCATAGTACCAAAAAATATACTGTTTGTAAGCAGTATGTCGGTTTGCCTTGTTGAGATTCTCATCTTCAGGCAAAACAAGAAGATCTCTGTACATGAGTCTTGCAAGTCTAATTTTTCTAAATTCAGAATTTGCATTTCCTGAAAACCATTAAGAAAAAAATAGAACCACACTGACGTGGCACAGAGTGGGAAATGTTCAAATTTGCTTACAATAAATAATATCTGTAGCAAAGTACCACAAAAAAAAAAAAAATTCGACATGGTTCACATTATATAAACTTTTAGCATCATACAATCTTTCTTCTTTTACTTGCATACTTTGGAAGATGTGTCAATTAAACATCATTTGCCCCTCCACCCCCAAATGAAATAAAATAATTACATGTACTGGGTAGCCTAAATATGTAATTGTCTCATATTTGTAAATTTCCTTGATTTTTTAACCTTCGAAGCTGGTAAAGAATATAAGTTTCTCTATCACAATCAAATTATTTGAATAAATATAATTTTTGTCTTAATTCTTTTGAGTTATCTCCCGTAATTCGATTAATTTTGAAATAAAGGTATATGAATGATAATTCGATTAATTTTGAAATAAAGGTATATGAATGATAACAGTTTTTTTTTACTTTGAAATAGTTTGCCCCCCCCCCCCAACCTCAAATTTGTTCCCGCGCCCCTGAACATGATTATGGTTTTACAGCAATCATACATAAAATGTAAATGGAAAGCAGAATATTTGATAATGAAATTTTTGACTCACTATATCAAATATGTCTTATCAAACTACAGGAATCCGTACAAGTCCTATATTTTCAATAATCTGTATAGTTTTATTTTGTGAAGAATAACTCTATTTCAATTCAATTAAATCAGCCAACTTTGCTGTTTTATACATTGACGGTGAAAAAATAATGTGGCTTGATGGGCAAATTGTCTTTTTCAACTTACAGGAAGAAAAGAAATACAACTTTCAGATGTTTTTCACAACTCACTCGCTCTTGTAATGTGGGTATCTCTACAATGTGTACATGAACACCAATCTGGAGTGGTAGAAGACGAAGGGGGATGATAACCTTGACCAACAGATGACTGGATCTCCAAGAGATGGCAGATCAAACCAGGCAGATTTTCTATGACTTTAAATGAAATGAAATGAAATGTAATAAAGTGCATCAGCACCAAAACGGGCTATATAGCACTTGAATAAGAAATGAAATGAAATGAAATGTATTAAAGTGCATCAGCACCAAAACGGGCTATATAGCACTTGAATACGATTTAAATTAAAAACAAAAATTAAAACTAGAAAATCAATACATTAAAATAAAAATTATCACAGAAACCCCAAAAAGGGCAACAAAACAATGCTAAAAACAATATCACAGAATGATTGTAACCCAAAATAGGCTAAAAAAAAATAGCAAAAACAAAACTATAACACAAAATATATTTTAAAATTTAAAATACAGATTAGTCTGTTTTAAAAACGCGACAACCTTCTCATAAAGAGAAGGTTGCGCAAACAGATGGAACAAGGATCTAGCACGGTAGTGCTGAGATCTTATAGGTTTGAGATGCGTGCACTCAATCAGAATGTGTTTCACTGTCAGGCGAACCTGGCAATGCTCACAGACTGGTTGAGGCTCTCGCTTAAGCAGGTAACAGTTGGTAAGGTGTGTATGTCCAAGACGAGAGCGACACAAAACAACTTCATTTCTCCTGTTGGCACAATAGGAGGATGGCCAATCCCCCAAAAGAGGCTTGATGGCATGAAGTTTGTTTGTATCTGCAGCATCCCATTTTTGCTGCCATCGTTGCAAAATAAAAGTCCTTATCACCGACTTAAAGTCGGTGTAAGGCAAGGACAAGGGGGAGACAGGCAGTGACAAAGCAGCCTTAGCCGCCGCATCTGCCTTGTCATTTCCCGTATCTCCATGTGACTGGGAAGCCAACAAAGGACAATGTCCTTTTTTGGCCCAGAGAGCTTGTAAATATCTCCGATTATTGGGTGCACAAGCTGGATGTTATGAATAGCTTGTAATGCGGACAGAGAATCAGAATAGATAATACATTTTTTTAAGGATAATGAGGACTGAAGAACTCGAGTGCCTGTAAAATGGCAACGAGTTCTGCAGTAAAAATAGAGGCTGCTGGTGGAAGAGATACAGACAGGACTTCGGATGGTGTCACTGTTGCAGCTGCCACCTTATCACCATCCTTGGACCCATCTGTATAGAAAGGAGTATAATCCCCATATTTAGCCCTTAATTCAAGAAATTTCGACTTGAAGACGATCGAGCTTGTCTGTGACTTCTTATTGCTTGATAGACTAAAGTCTATCTGAAATGGAGCAATAGACCACGGTGGAGTTGTGGTCATTATGAAGTCCGCAATACTGTCGTGGCTGATACCAGCCGCTGACAAAAGTGGTTGAATGCGGACTCCAAAAGAAGAAATTGCACGAGGCTTTGCCTCGTACAAATGCTCAAAATAAGGACTAAATACGGGGCGGTGAGCCGGATGGTATGGCAAAGATGCTATTTTAATAGCATACTGTATGAAAGTCTATCACGTCTGTCGTACAATGAGGGTTCGTTAGCCTCGACGTACAGACTTTCAACTGGAGTTGTGCGAAAAGCGCCTAAACTGATTCTAAGTCCTTGGTTGTGTATGGTATCAAGCTCTTTGAGATAGGATGGACGAGCTGAACCATACACCTGGCACCCATAATCAAGCTTGGATCGGACCAAAGCTCGATATAATCGGAGGAGGACCTTACGGTCAGCTCCCCAGTCAGTGTTGGATAAGACTCTCAGTATGTTGAGAGCTTTCAGACATTTTTTCTTGAGGATTTTAATGTGTGGACGGAAAGAAAGCTTGCTGTCAAATGTAAGACCAAGAAATTTGAATTCCTGTACTACAGGAACGACAGCATTGTCCAAACGTAGCACTGGGTCAAGGTGCAAACCTCTTCTTTTACAGAAATGCATGCAGACGGTCTTGGATTTCGAAAATCGAAATCCATTGTCAGTCGCCCATTGCTGTAGATTGTTTAAGCAAAGCTGCAACTGACGCTCGATCGTCTGCATGTTAGTAGAACTGTAGCACATCTGAAAGTCATCAACATACAGAGAGCCATCAACCCCCCGTCTAAGGCACGATGTGATGCAATTTATCTTGATGGAAAAAAGGGTAACAGATAATATGCTACCCTGAGGAACTCCATTATCCTGAGGAAAAGGATCTGAGAAAATGGAGCCAAGTCGTACCTTAAACGTCCTATCATGTAGGAAATTGGAGATAAATAATGGCAATCTTCCTCGAAGACCGAAGTCAAAGAGATCGCGAAGAATGCCATATCTCCACGTAGTGTCATATGCCTTCCCCAAATAAAAAAATATGGCTACTAAATGGTGATTTTGGATGAAGGCGTCCCTGACGAACGATTCAAATCTAACGAGATGATCAAGGGTGCTCCTTTGGGACCGAAATCCACATTGGAGGTAAGTAAGTAGATTGTTGGACTCGAGGTGCCAAACGAGCCTTCTATTGATCATCCGTTCCATGGTTTTACATATGCAGCTGGTCAATGCAATAGGGCGATAATTTGTAGGATTCGTAGGATCCTTACCAGGTTTAGGTATGGGAATAATTGTAGCAATCCTCCACGAAGGAGGAAAGACACCGTCATCCCAAATCTGGTTAAATATAAGTAAAAGTTTTTTTAAGGTTGGGTAAGGAAGATGTTTTAGGATCTGATAATGAATATCATTAGGCCCAGTAGCTGTATCATGGGCCTGTTTCAAAGAATATTTTAATTCAGATATAGTAAATTTTTCGTTGTAATATTCCTCATTTTTAGATGTAAAATTTAACCTTTTCCTCTCTTCTCGGAGACGGACTCTCTGGAAAGCATCAGAGGAAAAGTTTGAGGATGAATTGAAAGAAAAATTACTTCCCAACGAATTAGCAATATCTGGAAGTGTAGTGAGCGTTGAGCCATCTACTTCTAGATGGTTCACAGATATTGTATCCGCTTTACCCTTGATCCTACGAATCCTATCCCAGACTGATTTGGAAGACGTACGACTGTTGATCCTTGACACGTACTCCTGCCATGACGACCTCTTTGCCTGGCGGATAGTCCGCCTGGCTTTGGCCCGTGCAATGCGAAAAGAGGCCATGTTGTCATCGGAAGGAGCACGTTCAAGCAATCGTAAAGCACGATTACGTTCTTTTAGTGCTATTTTACAGTCTTCATTAAACCATGGTTTATTGAATCGTTTTGGAGTTGCCGAGGTTTTACGAATCGCCTGACCCGATACATCTTGTAAGATGGTGGTAAATAGTTCCATCGGGTCTTCTGCTTCATCTAGATCATGTTGAGGAAATGAAGAAATGCAAAGCGCCTCAAAGAGGGACCAATTAGCTTTAGAGAGTTTCCATCTTTGTGGCCTGTCTACTGGTGAAGGACCATTATTCCGTAGAATTACAGGATAATGATCATTGTGGCAGAGATCGTCATGGACACTCCAAGAAAAATCTTGGAACAAAGATGGTGAGCTAATTGTCAGATCTAGATGAGAAAAGGTTTTTGTTCTTGAGCAGAAATATGTAGGCGATTCGTCATTAAAGATACAAAGATCGTTGTCATATATGAAGTCAGCTATTAATTTTCCTCTGCTGTTGTCATCAGGACTACCCCAAAAAGAATGGTGACCATTGAAATCTCCGAGCAAAATGCAAGGAGATGGAAGCTGGGCAACAAGGTCATCCAGGTCTCTGGGGTTTAGAGTGGAGTTAGGTGGCAAATAGATGGAGCATAGGGTAATAGGCACGTGGAGTGTTACTCGCACGGCAATTACCTGCAGAGGAGAATTGAGTGTGACTTCGGACTGAGCAACGTTTCTATTAACAATAATAGAAACACCACCCGAGACCTTGTCATCACCAGTGCCATAATGGTGGTAGGAAACAAAATGTTTGAATGGCACTAAATGTAAATTCGTTGGCTTAAGGAATGTCTCTTGGAGACAAATAGCCAACGGATTGTATTGTTGGATTAATAGCTGAACTTCATTTAAATCATGACTTAAACCTCGACAATTCCATTGCATTATAATATTTTTTGGATGCATTGTCAGGGCGGTTTGATTGGACTACGAGGTTTGCGGTAAGGGGGGTTGAGAACTTCCGCATCAACCTCTGAAGTCTCCATATCTATACTATCAGATATGGCAGACTTCAAAATATGTCTTCCTCCTTTTTTGGAAGAGGATCCATATTTTTTGCCGGACTTGTCATTTTTGGAAAGACTATCACTTTGATTTTGTTTTGACTGTTTACCAGTCCCTTTCGGTTGTACCGCTTTAGCAGACTGACTGGCATTTAAATCATCAGCTTGAAACTTTTCGGTTTGAGGAGTCTGTGTAGCCGATGATGTACAAGGAGTCGCTTCGGGAACAAGTGGTAACAATGCTGATGATGCTAGTGGGACCCGTTTCAGCCATGTAATGTCGGTTTGGCATTCGACGGATTTAGTGGAAGCCTTAACAACATTGGCGAAAGTCTTTCCGGAAGGAGTAGATGGGATTGCACCTTCTACAACCTTCCT
Source organism: Nipponacmea schrenckii (assembly GCA_030562195.1). Taxonomy (NCBI): domain Eukaryota; kingdom Metazoa; phylum Mollusca; class Gastropoda; family Lottiidae; genus Nipponacmea; species Nipponacmea schrenckii. The sequence goes on from JAUJPP010000507.1 coordinate 8,110, forward strand.
CGCTTCGGGATATGATATTTTATTTTCTATTTTAACTTTTTGTATTTGTTTTTCAATTTTCCATTTAGGACAGTCCTTAGAGAAAGCAACATGTTTGCCATCACAGTTGCAACAGCAAGGTGTTTCGGTGCAATCCTTACTGTCGTGTCCGGATTGACCGCACCGTGCACATCTTATCGAACTCTTGCAAGTTCGAGTTCCGTGCCCGAAGCGTTGACAGTTGTAACATCTGAGAGGATTTGGAATGTAATGTGAAATTTTTACATTTAAATAGCCTATTTTAATTTCAGATGGTAAATTGGGTCTGTTAAAAGAAAGAATGAAAGTATTGGTTGCAATTAATTGACCGTCACGACGGATTGATATTCGGTCAACGTTCGTGACTCCAATTTCTTTCAATTCTTCCTGCATTTCTTCTGCAATCAGTAAATTCAGCCTCGGTCAACCGGCGCTTACGCTCGTTTGTGTTTTTTTTATTTATTGTAGCCATGAAGAAATGTAGAGGATTCATCTCCCGAGACCCCCGACCACCACGGACCACGACCTCCGCGCAGGCTCGGCGCGGGACTCCAGCGCCAGCGCCCTAGGGGTAATCAGGAGATATACTCAGATAAAAAAAGGGAATAAAAGTTCTGGATGGAGCAAATAAATTCCGAACTTTTAATTTTTTTTTTTACCCAATTGACCCTAGCCGGGGGTTCTATGACTTTAAACAGTACAGACATAGCTTTCTCAATCGACAATCCATTCATCTTCTTCTATAATAAAAAATGTTCCCATTAATAACACTTAGATGCCTTTTGACTGAAATACTTGTGATCCTTCGGATTGATAAGATTTTGGTCAATTTCGAATTTGACATATTTTCGATGAACGGTTTTTGAGATATTGACCTTGACTTCAAATTTTGATAAAAACTTGTTCAAATGATTTTGATAAAATTGTGTGTGATCAATGGAATTGAGCTGATGATTTTAAATCTTAACGATTTTCTATGTAGCGTTTTAGATTTCTGGGAAGCGAGGGATTAAATCTCCCAGATGTACAGGCCTAGGGTGAAACAAATATTTTATTAAGAAATGGGGATCTGGCTCTGTTGGATTGTTTTCCTCTGTTCTGAGCTGAAATTAGAAAAAATATAACTCGCTTAATCGGCGAGCAGTATAGTACCTGTTAAGAACAGATTGTTTTTCGTTTGCTATGAACAAGGTTGTCATTTAAGTTGTGATTTTTTGAATATGCCACTATCATTTTCTGTTTATAGACATGAGGAAATTTCTCTTGAAGACTCTTATAATGGGTTTGCTTGCTTAATTGCTGCTGGTTGTATTGAAGGGAACTACAAAGGGTGCTATGCCCGCAGTGTGGTGAATATTTAGTCCTACTGGTCTTGCTGGATTTAATGTATCAATCCAATGGGCTTCTCTTGATTGACGGAATTTGGTAGTTTCATCTTCGGGCAAGTCGATTTCTATGCGCTCTATTGGGGTAAGGGTGAGATCGTCAAGTGAATGGTCGTCAGGGTTGAAATGATTAGAAACAGGCTTGTCTTTTTTAAATTTAATATCTGATCTGTGAGCATTAAAATGAGTGCTTTATTTGTTCTGTGTTTCCCCGATGTATTGTTTGGGACATTTTTTACATGAAATTAAGTATATAACATTCGAGTTTTTACATGTTAGGTGCTCTTGGATCGGGTATCTTTTATTCGTAGAGTTACTTAAAACATAAGTTGAGTTTCGGATATAAATGTTTTGCATCTGGTTGACATACACGGGGCACTCCTTAAGCCTGGAGGTTCTTCGGCATAAAATCTTTTTTAAGCAGCTATACGTGCTAAGGTTGAATTTTTTATGTTTCGTAAAAATCGTTTAGAGTATCCACGCTCTTTCAGTTTTGAGAAAACAATCGTACAGGGTTGGTTGAAATCAGAAGACCTTCTGCAAATTCGGTGAAATCGTAAAACTTGTGACTTAATTATTCTAGAAAACGTATGTTTTGGATGATATGAACTCTCATGCAAAAGTTGATGAGTGTCGGTTTCTTTGAAATATACTTTAATAGTCTCTTTTTAGACAGTGGTATCGAGAACATCTATACTGGCTGACGTTGGCTGTTAGTTTGATGGACGGGTGGTGGTTGTTGAAGATTTCATAGAAGTGTCAAAGCTGTTCTATAGAGTAGGCCCAAACCATAAAAATGTCATCTAAAAAGCGTCCATAAAAAAGGGGGTCAAATGGACAAAGAGGTAATACCTCACGTTCCCACTCTGCCATGAAAAGGTTTGCCCATGAAGGGGCGAATCGTTTGCCAATGGCTGTACCTGAGGTTTGTAGATATGTTTTACCATTAAATGTGAAATCATTGCGGCTAAGACAAATTTCTAAAAGCTGTTGAATTGCATCGTTGGGTCTGTCTTGATCTGGGTTTCTATTGAAAGCTTTGCGAACTGCCATTAGGGCAGTAGTGGTGTCGATATTGGTGTACATAGAAGTTACGTCAATAAAAATTAAAATAGCATTTGAAGTCATGTTGTTTCTATTTAAATGACTTGTTTTAACTAAATCGGCAAGAATATTTTTTATCATATTATCAGTTTCTTTACAAATTGGCTCCGGTAAAATTGCATAGTGTTTAGGATAATTCAATTGATTCTCTCTTTCTAAATGTAATCTTCCCTATTTAATATAACGCAACAAGAACCTTTTTCACCTTTTTCTAATTACAATGCTATCGTCTTTTTTAAGTAAATTTAACGCTTCACGGTCTACTCGCATGAGATTAGGCTTGTCGTGTGTTATGGAAAGATTTGATATTTGGTTATTCATACTTGCAAATACGTTTACAATTTCAGGATGGATGGCGGCTTTAGGTGTTTTCCACGTTGATTTAGGAATT
>JAUJPP010000052.1:0-33706 GCA_030562195.1 Nipponacmea schrenckii
CTACTCTCTTGTTACTAAATGTTTGAGTTATAGTTTTACTGTCATCAATATTCAATACACTGATTGTACTATCAATATAACAATAGTTTAATCTGGGATTGTCATCTGGTAATAGTTTAATATCAATATATAAATAACCATCATACCCCTCAATACACGACAACTCCATACCAAGTTACTGTAACTAAACTTGTCTTGACTGTAATACCATTCATCCTTCTTAATATCATTTATATTAAAATAAAATTGATATGAATTAGACTCGTGTAGTTTGGGTATGTGATATTGTTTTAACACCGTGGATCCTAACATGTCAATATTTACACTAAAATCTTTTTCTACCCAATCAAGATACTGAACCACTGATGGTGTTTCGACTTTCACATCTTTACACAATTCTTCTAGCTTTTTTATTTTCTCAAGTGAAACTAAAATTTGTAAATCGGAATCTTCTGTTAAAGAAGGAAAATTCGTCTCCAGATTCAGTTTGAAATTTTTTAAATCTCCCATAATTTTCTGGTCAGTTTCTGTCAATTTCGATTCTGATTCTTCAGATTTATTTTTGATGTCTGTCATGATTCTCTCACGGCTAGCCTTTATATCTGCTATAATTTTATCAGTTTGTTTGGTAATTCTGCTACAAGCATCTTCAGTAAAACGTTGGAGTGTCTCTCTCGCTTCTAATAACGCCACATGAGTTTCTTCCAAGTCTTTGATTTTATTTTGGATGAATTTCTCTGAGGCTAAAACTAGCTCTGTAGCTTTTTCTTTTACAGTTTCACATTCTACATCCAAATACTCGTGTACGTTGTGTTCTTTCAGAAAACATTTATGACACAAAACACAGTGGCAAGTTGGACAATAGTAGTCTATTGGTCTCTCTCTATTACATAAACAGTGGTATTTAACCTTGGAAGAGGTTTTGGCTGTTAGCTGTGTTGTAGGTGATGTTGTACCAGTAACTTGTGGTGTAGGTGATGATGTACCAGTAATTTGTGTTGTAGATGATGTTGTAGCAGTTGAGATGATGGAATTAAACTAAAATTGGTAGGAAACTTCTTGGCACCACCTTCAGGAATCTGAATATCTTGCTGACAGATCGGACAGGCAAATGTCTCGGTTTTATCACCAATGTATCTTTCAATACATTCCAGACAGAATGTATGTCCACATGTTATAACTTTAGGTATTTTAAAAACTTCACAACAAATTGAACATTCCGGTGTGATACTCACTGAAGCTGTTGCCATTTTGTTTTCTTCTATAGATCACACCAGAGATGTCCTTGTTGAAAATATAAAACTTTAGTCTAGGCTCCTTAGAAATGTCTTGTTTTCTTATAGAGACTTAATAACCAATAACTTGTTCTGTCTACCTCTAGTTGAAATAATAACACGACTATAGTTAGATCTCTCTCTATCAATATAAACTATCAATCTAACACAGAATAAGTTTCCACGAATAATCACGTCACATGTTTAAATTTTCCTAGAAATAAGTTCACTACATTCGATATACAGGTCATTGAAGATGTAGAAATAGCTTGTGTTGGTAAACGTATATAAAACTGTAGTCTCCGCCCCCTTTTTAATAGTTTTTGTTAACAGTCTGTATATGTTGAAATATAGGTCAGCCGTTAAATAGCTGTGAATATTTCTGTGAAACCAAGTGTTATATCGGTATGATTAACTGAAAAAGATACAGAATTACAATAATAAGTAACTATTCAATTAATTTGGCTATAAACGAGAGACTCTTTAAATAATACAGAATGTAAAAGTAAGCTATTCGAGGAATTGTACTTTCGTTTTCCAAATATGGCAATCGACAAGAGCGCGTTAAGGTGCTTCGGAACCTTGCAAAATAGGTTGAAAATGTTTGAAGTGAACTTTTTAATTAGACCTTTATCATTTCATATTTTTTGTTATATGGATGCCCTATTATGTTTAATCACCTAAATAAAACTTTATAAAAAAAAAAAAAATGTTTTTGAAAGGTGTAATTACCATTTATTTGAAAAAATTGAGACATTCACTAACAACAGAAATTCACCTGTAAATTGTCCATTAAAATAACTATTTCTTATGTCAACACAAGCTCTGATATGTAAACTACAGCACTCCAATCGTGAAATTTGGAAAAAATAAATGATATTTTAATAAAAGGCCTTTAAATTTCTTCTAAATTCAGTAAAGAAAAGCGGCCATTTTTTTTGGTACTACTTTTTTTTTTTTAGTATGGTGATGTGTATGGGCACTATTCAGTCCAGTAAAATAATGTAGTGATTTCACTTTTTGCAAGAGATATTACGTTCTCCATATTAATTCCTAGCAAAAAATCTGAATTTACGGCAATACAAAAGTAATAAGATTTCCAAATAAGAACATACCACCATTTCCCAATTTCATGTTCTATGGACGAAAAAGTATGTGTAGACATGCTAGGAATCCCCATTGTTCCCATACATTCACTCAAATGGCTGTTGCCACTTCCTGTCGTCATACTTCCCCATACAGCACGGAGGTTTATGTTGTAGGCTACCACTTCGAACCAGATGTGGTTGTCTTAGGTGATGTGGTCAATTTAATGCTCTGTATCTCTTTCCTCAGTTGACAGCCATGATGCTTTTTGGTCTAATTCAGGATAAACAAGATAGTAACCAAAACAGGAGTTGTACAATCAAATTGCTATTTTAAAAATCCTGCTAGGGGCTTATATCCAGTCTCAGTATTTGTTGATATATTTATCAGCTATTTGGATTTTCACTTCATTGACCAATGCAGGAGTGAAAGTAATAAACAACCACACCAGCGAAGAACGCCCTCACAGTATGATTGCAATTTCAAACACCCTACGAGTGGTAACAAAAATCTAGATCCAGCAGTCTTTGGTAGCCCGATCTGCGATCTTCTTCATCCAAACTTTACCAATTAAATTGCCTGGGTGAATACCATCCTTGTACAGTTAATAGCTGTAATACCGGCGATTCCAAAAGATCAAACTATTCAACTCCATCTCGACCGACTAAGACTTTATCGACATCGACCAGCATTTTAAGTCTGGAAAGGAAAAACTTTATTTTGAACCATCCAGATTTTAATTTTGACATTGCAGACTATACGCATTATACTAAATCTATTGTTATTTCATTTAATAAGGAAGAAACGTACAGACTTATACTTCAGTTTTGTTCGAACCAGTATTCTTTGTTCAAGGATGACTCCTTAAATGGCCCAAAATTTTCAAAACTTTTGATTCGTCCTTGTCTCCTTCTAATCAATTAAGTACTACGTTAACATTTTACAACAAGAAAAATAAACTCCATGTTCAGGGTACAGACTGTTCCAGATGGATCGAGATTGTGTTTTCTAAGTTTATTCCATCTAATCCTGAAATAAGTGACAATCTGGACAAGATTTCTGTGCCCAGTGTAAGCCAAAAGTTTTCTACTGTCGGAACTCAAACTTGTGAACTAAATACCAGTGTAAGTGTACAAACTGATTTTCCTTTCTGTACTTCAACTGAAAAATCAAAGTGTGAAGCCGCCATAGAGAAGATGTCAATTGAAATTTTGCGACTCTCGGATCAAATCAATGACTTAACCAAGAAACTATCTGCGGTCTCAGGTCCGATACCAGTGCCAGTTCCCACTGTTAAACCTACTCAACCTATAAATTTTGATAAAGTTAATGAACTTATAAAGAAGCAAAACCTTAAGAAGTCAACTAAAGCCATTAAGAAAACTCATGATTTTACAACTCGGCCCATTCAAAGATCCATCGCGTGTGCCGAAACCTTAGTTATTGGAAGTTCTCTCGTGAAGTCCCTTTCTTCGTTACGACTATCAGACAACTTAGGACAATTATGTGTCATCGATACCAACAGTGGATCGACAATTAGCGAACTTAAACCGAGATTATTACAATTACTTGGTGAAGCTACGTCTATCAAAAACATTGTGCTCTCTGTCGGAGGAAATGACATAAGCAGGAAATTAGCAATTTTTCAACAATGTGTAAATGACTATAAGAATTTATTGAAGGACCTACTAACTAACTATAACGATATTAATATTTTTGTATGTTCTGTAACCCCTCGAATTAATCCTTTTAATTTCCAGATGCGGTGCCAAAAATTTAACTATTTTCTACGGCAGTTTTGTCATGACAATAGATGTCAGTATATTAATTTTACGATTCTTTCATTTGTAGGTCCCCTCGTGAAGTTTTGGTGCAAGATGGTGTTCATTTAAATAATTTTGGAACTAATATTTTATCTCATATCATTGTAGATTCGGTTGTCAGACAGAACAGAAAATCTAATCCTTTTATTTATCCTTTAAGGTATAACTCACAGGCATTAAATTGTATTTTAAATTCACTTTCAGCAACAGCCAGACGTCTATCTTACTAATTGTTTTAAACCATATAATATGTATAATTTTTTAAAAGAGCGGGGGATTCATATTGGTCACTTAAATGTTTGCCATGCGGTAAATAAAAAGACTCAAATTGCCAACTTATTTCAAATTTTGACATTTTTGGTTTATCTGAAACTCACCTAAAGTCGTTTGTACCAACTAAATATTTCAGTACTCCAGGATTTCACTTGCCATTTCGAAAAGATAAGTGTAATAATAGTTCAGCGGGACTTCTACTTTTTGTTAAAGAACATTTAAATTGTAGGAGACGGGAAGATTTAGAATCGCTTGATATAGAAGCAATTTGGATTGAAATAAATCTCACTAAACATAAACCCTTATTAATATGTTGCATTTATAGGCACCCGAATTCTAATAAATGCTGGTTAGACTCATTTGCTAAAATGACTGAAAAGGTTTGGAACGAAAATAAAGAAATTATTGTGTTAGGTGATATTAATATTGATGTGTCAAATGGAAAAAATTCAAATTGGAATAATTTACTGTCTTTATATAGTTTAAAACAAATTATAAAAGTTCCTACTCGAGTAACTAAAGCATCTTCCACTATCATTGATCATGTTATCGTTTCGAATGAAAGTAATATAACTGAAGTTAATGTCCCGGTATATGGTTTATCTGATCACTACCCAACTTGTATTACCGGGAATAAAAAAGGCGCACATATTCCAAAACCTAAGCATGTTTATATTTACTACCGGAGTATGAAACAATTTGATGTAGATTTATTTAATAATGATCTTGCAACAGCCCCTTTTGATAAAATTTATACTAAATCTGACCCCAATATTGCGTTAGAATCTCGGTATAATATTATCCAGCCAATAATTGATACCCATGCACCATTAAAGTTAAAACGTGTCAAAAATGAAATAAAGTCACCCTGGTTAGACTCTGAAATTTTAAAATTAATGCGCATAAGAGACGGTTTAAAAAAGAAAGGCAAAGATGATGAATATCGGAAGTGTAGAAATTTGGTCATTAAAATGATCGATAAAGCCAAAAAGCAGTTTAACATAAAACTTGCTTCAGATCAGAAAAACTCAAAACATATCTGGAAAGTTATCAACTCCTTAACTAATAAGGCTAATAATTCAACTAATCTGATTCCTTTAGAACCCGAGGTAGTCAATGATCATTTTTCAAATATTGCATCCAAATTGATTAATCAAAAGCATGTTCATAGAAATATTGATAAAAGTTATTTCGTAAATAAAATAGAAGAATTTGTCACTTCTAAGTTAAATTCTAATGAAGAATGTTCGATTCCCTACATTAACAAATATGAAGTTTTTAAACAGTTGTCTTCGTTAAATGCAACCAAAAGTGCTGGTTTAGATAAATTAAATCCTCTATTTCTAAAATATGGTGCTTTTACGTTAAGTGGTCCTTTGACACATATATATAATCTATGCATTGATGCAAATATATTTCCTGATAAATTCAAAGAAGCAAAAGTTTTACCACTGTATAAATCCGGCGCTAAATCTGATCCTAATAATTATAGACCAATTTCTGTATTATCTAGTGTATCTAAACCACTTGAAAGACATTATTCAAAACATATAAATAATTTCTTAAATAATAATAAGTTATTGTATTCGCACCAATCTGGTTTTAGGTCTAATAGTTCTTGTCAAACAGCTCTGACTAACATAATTGAAAACGTTTATGATGCAGTAAATAATAATCTTATGGTTGGTTCTATTTTCTTTAATTTTACAAAAGCATTTGATTTGATTTCCCATGAGATAATTATTGAAAAACTAAAACTATACAAATTTTCGAATGCATTAATAACCTTCATAAATTGTTACTTGTCGAATCGTACTCAGCGTTGTTACGTCAATGGAACTCTTTCGTCTTCTCGAAGTATAAAGTATGGAGTACCACAAGGATCAATTTTAGGTCCCTTGTTGTTTAATCTTTATATTAATGATTTGCCATTGCATATTAACTCTAACTGTGATCTTTTTGCGGATGATACTACGATTTATACTTCTGGTAAATCGGTTACTGACATACAATTAAAATTGCAAGAAGATACTGATGCAATCTTAAACTGGTGTTCCTTTAATGTCATGATTTTAAATGAAAATAAGACCAAATGTATGTTAATTACAACTTCTCAAAAAAGAAAATATTCATCAGATTTATCTATTGAACTTAATAATCAATTTATTGAACAAGTTGAAAACTTTAAATTACTAGGTGTTACTGTGAATCAAAATCTCTCATGGACTCCGCACGTAAAGTTCGTTGCTAAAATTTTAAATACTAAGTTATTTCAACTGCGACAGTTAAGAAAGATCATGCCTGAAAAATATAGATCTATTTTTTATAAATGTCACTTTCAACCATATTTGGATTATTGTTCAACTATTTGGGGGTTTGCACGACATTGCATCGGCCGATATTTTACACAGGCAACAAAAAATTGCTTTTAGATTAATTCTTGGTTCTAAGTATAATACTGATTTGTCACTGAATCTTAAAAGGCTTAATGTTTTTGACATTAAAAACCCGGCATAATTTTAATTCGTATAAATTTATGTATAAAATTCTGAACAACTTGTCTCCTTCCTACCTTTCAAGCCTCTTTAGCTATAAACAGACGCCTTATTCTAGCATAAATTCAAAACTTGTGGTGCAAAAACCACGAATCAATTTGATTAAACAAAGTATTAAATACAAAGGATCAATATTATGGAATGGTCTAGACGAAAATATTAAATCAGCATCAGATTTTAAGACTTTTCGAAGGATGATTCTTGGTAATCTTTCATTAACATAAGCATACTTCCTGTTACACGGGTATTCTTTTCACCAACTATAGGCTTACTTGCTGATGGCTATCTTAACAATTGTGTTTCTCCATGATTTAATGATTTAAGTAATAAAATTAATTTTATTTTTCCCTTTCCCACAGGTATATCACCACCAACAATTCTATTTTGGCCTAACTTGAACCATTTTGAAAATCTAAATTACTACTGTCGGGGGATGAGTAAACATCCTTAAAGCTGGTCTTGAGCATGGACAAATCCTACCTCCCCCTCCATAGAAAATAAGAACATAAAATGGAGTAGGGTTGGGTAGCCCGCTCGCAGCACATGCACTGACGCTTTGGCAATTCTGTTTTTCTTTTTTTTTTTTTTTTATATGTATGTTTTGATGTCTGATCGTCTCATGCAGATGTACTTGTCTATTCCTTGGTTTTTGTGGTCATGTACTTGATCGCAGAATGATGAATCTGTCCATTTTATACACATGTACTTGTGTATTTTAAAACTAATTGTACATTGAAATGATATATGGTTTTTGCTGTCATGTACTTGATCGCCGGAAGATAAATCTGTCCATTATTTACACATGTAATTGTGTATTTGAAAATAAATTGTACGTTGAAATAATACGTGATTTTTTGCGGTCGTGTGCATGGCCGCGGGAACTATATATTACATCCATTTTATAAACAAATTGTAGGTTGAAAATCTGTCCATTCATGCACATGTACTTGTGTATTTTTAAACAAATTGTACGTGGAGTATTGTATATTTATTTTTGGTCATGTACTTGATCGCCGGAACATATCTCTGTCCATTTGATACACATGTACTTGTGTATTTTTAGTATTTCAGACGAATTGTATATTGAGATATTATGTATTTTCGATTTTATTTTTTTATTTTTTTTATTTTATTTTTTTTTTTTCCAATGTATTGCCCCATGGGCTGAATGTGAGACAGGACCATGTCCTTGTGTATTGGGCCTAATTCTGACCCATGTAAAATAAAGAGTTTATTATTATTATTATTATGAGTCATTCGGTTTTTTTTTAACACATCAAGCACATCATGGATTTTTCAATCTTAAAGATACAAAGCATGATAAGTTAAACATGTATTATCAATAGTGATATAAGGCTTTACACACTAAAACACCACACACAATCTTATGGAAGACAATCACTTGGTCTTTGGAACTATTCTATAGTAATTGTTTTTATTATTAATTTTCTTTTTAAAGCATTCTCGCTATGAACTTAATGCTATAGTACAGTACAGTATAAGCCCTAACTAGTGGGCTACACGCTACAACTTACTCCTTTATACACTGACTCGTTCTCTCACGCATTCAGTGGTTACACCGGCCGATTGTAAGATCGTTACCCCTCCGAATAAATTTTTCCCGGCTCCCCCCAAACAATTAAATCTGGCTACCCCGAAGGTTATATGTTAGAGCTCTGCAACAAAGAACTTTGCGGAAACTGCCTAGGATTGCCGAATGATATGGGAACAGACATATAAGCTTTGATAAAGCAATGAAATGAAAGAAAACAAAGCTGTTTTTGAAACAATATAACCTTTATTTACATGATAATACAGAACTATATTAGATATAGCGGTATATAGGGGTGTTTGGTTTGGTATATACGTCATAGGAGCCAAATATGACAAATAGCTAACTTTACCAAATAAAGAAATGTTTTGCTCATTTCCTACTAATTAGACCCCAGGAACTTCAATAAATACTCCAGAATCTAAATTGTACAGCTAGTAGTAACTTTATCTTTGGTAGATTGATTCTGACATCTTTTGTGGGATGAGACAGTATGGAGTCCACCCTAGGTAAAACACAAGGATAATTAACAAGACATTCAAATGCAAATGCCTCCCAAAAATTTTTGATGGGGGGCAAAAATATCTTATGCCCCCCCCCCCCAAAATGAAATAAAATAACTATATGTACCGGGTAGCCTAAATATGTAATTGTCTCATAAGGCCATATTTGTAATCGAAGCTGGTAATACAATCAAAGAATATAAGTTTCTCGATCACGATCAAATTATTTGAATAAATAATAATTGTTGTCTTAATTCTTTTGAGTTATCTCCCGTAATTCGATTAATTTTGAAATAAAGGTATATGAATGATTACAGTTTTTTGACTTTGAAATAGATTGCCCCCAAACCTAAATGTACAAACACTGTCCTGGTCAAACACCTCTCTCAAGGATATTACACTAAAATCCACAATTAAAATTAATAAAAGTACAGGAAACTTTTGGTTTACATTTTTAAATTTCTAGTTCTCAGCTGTGTGTCTGTACTACTGTTTATACCTACAGTACTTTGTATTTATATCAATGAAAGGAAGCTCTAGAGGTTTCTAGTACCAAGACTTTACATAAATCTTCTACAATGTTAAATTAGAATGTTTTGGGAAAAAAAAAGAATTATATTGACTCTTACTCTTAATCTAAGTAATTATCCATAAAACTACTAGAAATTATGGAAAATAGCTGAAAATTGATTCAACGTTTTTTTGTAATATAATTATTTATTTCCATGGATTTATCGCATTTAAAGGGGCACAGTCTTGATTTGTTTCGGACAATCATCCGACAGCCTCAAACACATGAAATCATTTGGTTAACTAATCAGAAAAAGTGTACAGTGCTAACCTTTGAAATTCGAGCCTTCAAATCCATGTGTATCCATAATTATCTGTGTTTGAAAATCATAATGTCTTAAGATATTATGAACGTACCGCCATATTGGAAAATCAAAGAGTTATAAATAGACTACTGCGCAGGCCAACACTGATAAAACAAAAAGAAAGTACATGTAATAACAATTGTAGATTTTGTCAACAGGACACACAATTTTCAGGCTTACTGAAGACCAGACGCGTACAGCAGGGAAAAAAAAAATAAAAAGTGAATTTTTTTAGGTATATTTCAAGGTATTTTGCGATTTTCTTAGAACTTGAGTATTTCTGAGGACTGTTTAAATGTCACAAAGGCACAAAACGACCCCTAAAAATCAAGATTGTTCCCCTTTAACAATGATTTTGGTGTAATTATGACACAATGTAAGTCCACTGATATATATACCCTTAGTTCGCCAAGTTTGAGAATTTTGATTTTATGTCCACCCCAAGACATAGTATCACTTTAAGTTAGCAAACACAGCAAATAAATAATAAATAACGTTTCAATGACTGAGACATTAGTAGTTTGGTATTCAATGTTATATACAATATTCTCCTTCACACTTGTAGTTTTAAAAAATAAATTCAGCTACGGTTAACATCATTCATAATATCGATAAGTATTGTAATGCTTATTGCTGACTAACTCAATAATCTCAATTTCTTATATTTTAGACAGTGATAGACAAAGTGAATTTCATATTCAATAATGGTTTGTTTACAAACAATGTAATGATATTCACATCTCTTTTCAGTCCGAGTTTTTCGCATCTGCCATATACAATTGCTAGTTTATGGTTTTCACACCTAAATCTATTTAAAATATGTTTCAGTTTAGTGCCAGGTATATTACTAACACAACCTTCCTGGTTTAAGATACATTTATGCATTCTATATAAGTAGAGTTTTTCATTAAACATAATATTTCTATACCAGGTTTGTTTCCATTTATGACCCTAACCCTCATGAATAATGAAGACAGTTTTTATGGTATACTACTCCTCAATTTAATACAATAATACACAACGTTTCAACAATTACAATGTCGTCATCAGGTGAACAAAACTAATATAAAATGTGGGGGTGGGATGAGGGATATATATATCTATGTATGTTGTATGTATGTAATACGACAATACAGTTAATCAGAGACTTTATATTTCTGTCTGGTAAAGTCACTATGTATGGAAGATAAACATGTCATAGTTAAAAATGTATATGTCTGTATATTTGTATAAATTATATGTTATTACTGGTTGTGTTTTTATTTAGTCTTTATATAATCTCACACCACAAATCTTTCTACCACATACTAGTAAGTCAAAACATGACAGACTGACGGACACAGACAATGAGGGACTGACCGAGCGATGAGCATAGGAACAAATCTGTAGCTACCATGAATGTCGTCTATGCTTTGAAGAGACAAGGCTGAACCCTCTACGGATTCGGCGGTTAAGCTCGCTTACCAACCCGTCTCTCAAAGAGCATTCAAACGGCTCTTTTCAAGGCCACCCAAATTCTTACGAGAGAGTGAAAACAGCCATATTTCAAAATAGCTTCCAAAAATTACAAAACCACACACTACCCCAAAACACATGATATCATGCCATACCCCACCATTTTGTCTTTACCACCCACACAAGCATAACCTCCATACAAATCGTGTATAGTATAGTACAGTATAAGCCCTTACTTATATAACTATATAGTAGAAGAGACCTGAGTGTGCTACATCTTACTCCTTTATACACTGACACTCCATTAAGATGCAGGAAAACTAGAACTAACATGGCTGATATCAAAGTCCAGTCTTTACTGTTCTGAATTATTTCTGTTATATGTTTGGTATGTTTTATGTATATTATTTTATGTATATTGTAAAACATTTCTAGCGGTCTTGAATCCCTCCGTTAATTTGTATCTATTCTTTAATTGTTACGCAAAATTCTTATTAGTGTTAATATTTGTACTTTCAGAACACCAAACACACATGCATGATTGTAATTACATGCACAGATCACATAGATGACAATAAATCAGTTTTACTGAACGACTGAGTTTAAATGGCGAATCGAATTTGAATTCTTCATACAAGGATTTCCGCTTGGCCTTGTTGATTAGAATCCGGTCCAGTTCTTTTGGGGAAATTTAAACATGTGACGTGATTATTCGTGGAAACTTATTCTGTGTTAGATTGATAGTTTATATTGATATAGAGAGATCTAACTATAGTCGTGTTATTATTTCAACTAGAGGTAGACAGAACAAGTTATTGGTTATTAAGTCTCTATAAGAAAACAAGACATTTCTAAGGAGCCTAGACTAAAGTTTTATATTTTCAACAAGCACATCTCCATTGTGTTTTATGGATTAATAAAATGGCCACTGTCTTAGTGAGTAACAAACCGGAATGTCCCATATGTTTTGAATATTTTAATTCACCAAAGATTCTACCATGTGGACACACCTTTTGTGTAGGATGTTTAGAAAGACACATTGGAGATGAAACGGAGACATTTGCCTGTCCAATATGTCAGCAGAAAATTCAGATTCCAGAAGGTGGTGCTAAAATGTTTACTACCAATTTTAGTTTAGTTCCAACACAGTTTACAGACAAAACCTCTTCCAAGGTAAAATACCACTGTTCTTGTAATAGAGAGAGACCAATAGACTACTATTGTTTAACTTGTCACTGTGTTTTGTGTAGTAAATGTTTTGTAAAAGAACACAACGTTCACGAGTATTTGGATGTAGAATGTGAACAGTTTTAACCTCAGAGAAATTCATCCAAAATAAAATGAAAGACTTGGAAGCAACTCATGTGGCGTTAGTAGAAGCGAGAGAGACACTCCAGGGTTTTACTGAAGATGCTTGTAGCAGAATAACCAAACAAACTGATAAAATTATAGCAGATATTAAGGCTAGCCGTGAGAGACTCATGACAGACATCCAAAATAAATCTGAAGAAACAGAATCGAAATTGACCGAAACTGACGAGAAAATTATGGGAGATTTAAAAAATTTCAAACTGAATCTGGAGACGAATTTTCCTTCTTTAACAGAAGATTCCGATTTACAAATTTTAGTTTCACTTGAGAAAATAAAAGAGCTAGAAGAATTGTGTAAAGATGTGAAAGTTGAAACACCATCAGTGGTTCAGTATCTTGATTGGGTAGAAAAAGATTTTAGTGTAAATATTGACATGTTAGGATCCACGGTGTTAAAACAATATCACATACCCAAACTACACGAGTCTAATTCATATCAATTTTATTTTAATATAAATGATATTAAGAAGGATGGTAAATGGTATTACAGTCAAGACAAGTTTAGTTACAGTAACTTGGTATGGAGTTGTAGTGTAGGTAGGGGGTATGATGGTTATTTAGATATTAAACTATTATCAGATGACAATCCTAGATTAGACTATTGTAGTATTGATAGTACAATCAGTGTATTGAATATTGATGACAGTAAAACTATAACTCAAACATTTAGTAACGAGAGAGTAAAGAGAGGAGACTGGGGTTATTATTGGTGGAGATCTATCACCTGGTCTGAACTGACTGATAAAAACATGGGATATTTAAATTCTAAAAATCAGTTTGTGATCCAACTAGATATTACACAGATCAGAGAATTATCATTGAAATAAAGTTTATTTCACAATTCAATCTGTGATACCTAGGTCAATCTAATTTCCTTATATTTATATATTTCTGTAAATTTGTATTTTATTGTAAATATTTGTAATTATATATGTAAGATGATATTTTCGAGAATTAAGATGTTTGACCTTTAAATTATATTACGTCATCAGTCAGTCACGGGATTTCATGAGATTTCAAAGCAAGACATGAGCACAGCTTACCAGAAAAAATATAAACAAATAATAAATTCAAACACACAATTTTATATACTATAAACCAATACAACAAAATTCTGATAAAAACATAGCACATTATGTTCTAACTGAACATTCTATAATACCAATAGTCCAACAAATTTATGAACCAAAAATAGTTTTTCAGTCAGTTGCATTTAATAATGCAGTAGCAAAATCTGTATCACTTGTCTGAGTTACAGGTAAATTATAAAACTTCCGAAAAAACTGACTTAGTTTTCCAACTAGCAGAATGTAAAATCACATCTACAGGAATTTGTTTTCTTGAGGCAGCACTAGTTGCTGCAGAGCGAACACTATGCGCATGGAAAATTTGAATATCAATACCAGCAAGAGCCAATATTTCACGAATCCAGCGAGCCATGGTAGATTTAGATGCTGAAGTATAAGGTTTTAAAGATGTAATAAACAACTGATCACATTTGCTATCTCGTAATTCAGAAGTTCGCTGAATATAACACTTTAATAATCGAACAACACATAAATTAGGTTCATGCACATAAAAAGGATACACTAAAACAGGATTTCTCCTATTTGGTCCAGATTGTTTCAACAAGTTTGTCAACGGGATTGTCACTTTATCTTCATCAAATAAAATATTGTTTAATTTTATGGCATGAATAGACTGGCATCGTTGCCCACTGAGTAAAATTAATAACATGACAACTTTCCTTGATAAGTCTCTGAGACTCAATTCTTCAGCAGAGGCCAGAGATGAAAGATAACTCAAAACAATATCCACATCCCAAGTATGGGTGTAGCGTGGAAGTGCGGGACGTAATTCGAACACACCTTTCAGGAAACGGCAAATCAAAGGTTGCTTTCCTAAAGAAAAATATCGTCAATGTAACCACTGGATATAAAGCCTTGTTGTCTAAGTGATGCCAAAATAGGTTTCATTATCTTTGTGAATATTCTGGGTGCACAAGCAAGCCCGTTAGGCAACACAGTAAATTGATACAGTTTGTCATCCCACTCAAATTTAAGGTATTTCCTGTAATTATTTGCAACACTTCAACTGTAGTAAGCATCCTGTAGATCCAGTGATGCCATGAAGCAGTCTTTTTCAATCAAATCAAAGACTGTTTGAATTGTGTCCATCTTGAAATGATTATAGACTATAAATTGATTTAATTGTTTTAGATTTAAAATCAAACGAAAAGAAGAATCTTTCTTCAGTCTTAAAAATATTGGCGATATAAATTCCCCTTTTTCGTGATTTACCCTTTCAATAACACCTTTACTTAGTAATTTATGAACTTCAGAATCAACAAATTGTTTGTCAAGACTTGAAAAATTGTGCTGTCTAAGAGGGTGAGTTTGAATTGGGGTTTCGGAGAAATCTATCTCTACCCCTTGAATAGAATTCAAAATCCATTTATCAGAAGTAAACTTTTTCCAGTTTGTAAGATAATACTGCAATTGGCCAGCAGAAAATTTGCTGTTATTATTGGTATTCAACTTAGGCAACAAGGTTTCATTATTTGTGGTTATACAATTAAAATCTCTATGTATAGAGTCAGAACTAATCATATTTTCTGATTGTGGTAAAAGTTTACAACTCACCAAGTTATTACAGTTCCCATTACCAGTATCAAAATCTATTTGTTTTTTGTTGATGTCTGCTTCTTTCTGGCACGATTTGAGTTGCCTTGACCTTGGCCTAAAAAAGGACCCTTTCCTCTGTTGTTTCCATGATAGCTATTCGAATTATTTCGATTAAATCGTGGCTGGAAATTGGATTTATAAGGATGATGTTGACGAGATCCTTTTCTGTTATAATTATCAGTCTGATAAGAAGGTCGACTTTGACTTTGTTGACCAAAAACTCGACTAGTAACTCGGTTAATTTCATTGATATCTCGTAAGCGTTGAGGTAAATCATTTCCAAATAATAAAGGTCCATTCTCCCCTTTTACAGTACACAGGGAACGGTAAGACGAGTTAACATCAGGTTTCATTGATTCCCGACGCCTTCCATTAACTTCGGAGTTTGCAGCCGCAAACAATGCCATGGAATCCGTCAACATTCTAAAACAATCATCACTTTTAGTGACCTCACCGGAAGCGGTGTCACCTTTTGGCGATTCCATGAATTTTTGTACCAACAGCGTTAAAGGAATTAATCCTTTTATTATTAACATATTCACTTTTTGAAGTTTGATATCCACTGATCGTGTATCAGACGACAAAGAATCCCAAATGGATTTGTTAACCCTAGTTACGCCCAAATTCTGGCAATTCTCAGGTCTAAGGTATTTGTTAGCAAGATCATTTATCTTTTCTTCAGATATACCTTGACCTATCAGCGTGTTTATGACGTCAGCTAAATTACCTGGAAGTTTCGCTGCGCAGGATTCTTCTCTATTATATTGTGAGAATATCCCTGAAAATTGGTCTTCCCTTTGAGTTTGAGATTCTTGAGCCGCATTCAAATTATCATTATTCAAGTCGGTATCTACATCGACATCAAGCATGCCTGAAGTAATAGTTGACGAAGGCAACTTTTTATTTCTATCACTCAGCGAGGTAGAATTGTTAACACTAGTTGACATAGCCGTAGGGGCAATGCCAGTAACATTTTTCTCGGAGACATGTGCGTCATCATTCAATAAATTATTCAAAGCTGAAGCTCCATCCATTTGTATAAGATTTTGTCTCTCATAATCGCTATCCGAGTTATAGCTGGACCGTTCATTGTCACAAATCGAATTGAGGAATTCTTGTTGAGATTTCCGTATATCGGAAAGGCTATCCATCTGAGATTTTTTCAAATCGGACATGAACGAATCCATATTATTTGCCATTTTTGACACGGCCTCCATCAGCAAACCAACAGAATTATCTTTAGTTTTTGTTGATCTAGTTTCAATATTGTCTGAAGACGGAGATTTCGTCGAAGGAAAAGCATTTTTCTTCGAGTATTTACCTTTACTAGGTACAGTTTTGCCTTCAACAGCATTAGGATGTTTCACATCAGTGTTTGGTGAAGGTTTCTCCACAACAACAATCTTTTTAGGGGGCTCGAAGAGCGGTCGATTGAGTGGACTGGCCGCATGTTTATCCTCTGACGCCATGTTGGAATTATTTTCCATAGGCCTACAAGCCCTCTTATTCAACAGATTACTGAAGAACAATTACGTACAACAGGCCTATAAGAGGCAGAGACAAATATCAAAACTGATATTTATGAAAAACAAGAAAATTATTTCTTATTTGTTCAAGCAGTACAGAATTATCTGTAGAGCGATGACCTAACAGGTGTTACCCTGTTGGCGACCAAGCTAGAACTGATGACCACGTGATCAAGCTTTTCTCATGAAATCCCGTGACTGACTGATGACGTAATATAATTGATAATAGTTGTTAACAAAAACAATAGTTGTGTCTATATTGTTGCCGATATATATATTTATGTACCTTATTCATAATATTTATCCATCAGTTCAAGATTTCATGTAAAAGATTAATTAGATTAAGTAGTCAGAAAAAGTGTTAAATTTCATAACTGAATGATGTAGAAATGCCACTCATTATGATGGTAACTAATTGGTTTGATCATTAGTAAATTTTGATATGGGTGAAACCACTAGAAATCAGTGGGTGAAAACACCAGTTCTCAAAATGGGTGAAACAACTAGGGTGAAACAACCACGGTTGAAAACGGGTGAAACCACTGATAGCCGATTGATTGCGACCTAACTGTAAACAAACATGGCAGCCCCCATGGTGGCCACCTTTTTTCTCACTTTTTTTTTTACTACCAGTGGTACAAAGTTCTTCTGATGCATATTCATGTATACATGTTACCACAAGAGAGAGCTTCGCTCGCATATAAGGAGGTGGCCGTTTTGCCGGCGGTCCTTTTTTGATTTGTCAACTTCTGCTTCTGGAAGACGTCTTCCATTCAATTCGGTCTCTTCCGATTACTGAAGATCTTCTGACTCTTCCAAGAAATTGTTGGAAGAGACGGGAGAAAACATGGCGGACGATTTGTACAAGTGTGGGGTTTTCTTTCATTATGGTTACTTCCCCTCGTTTATTCGATTTGCCTCAATAAAAGAGTCTTCTCTTCTACTTCTGGAAGCAGTAAATCGAACGGAGCCCCGGCATCGTCGAATTTCTTTGATACATAGAATTTTTTTAGAAATTGCCTTCCTTATTTAATTTTATTTATCGTCCGACATTTATTTTTAGCAGATATTTTTGCACTCAGTTTATTAGGTATGGAGGGGGATTGTTGCCAGGACTATTTACAATGTCAAACTTGAAAACAAGGCCTCAACTTTTCAAAGTCATGTTTCCACATTACACAATTACAAAATACACCTTTCTATATTATTCGCAATGTAGAGATATTCATAGTTAACTTTACAAACTTTATTTCACGAAAATATCAAAGTCAACATTCGAACTTTCTTTTCCAAAAATGAATTCTTAACTTTGCATTATTGACATACTCAACTATGTCTTCTTGACTTTGCATTCTTTGAAAGATGTAAGTTCGACCACTGTTTTCTTGACAGTTGTAAAATCAACTTCTGCATTCTTGAACAATTACCATATAAGGAAACGTGACCTACTTCATTTTCATAATCCGGAAACGAACGGAAATATAAATCAATAATTGCTCCTTGTCAAAGGGACTTAACTCTTAATAAGCTTACAAACCGGATGTTCAAATGCGGCATTGGTAATCTATAAAAATGTCGGATTTGAAAAAAGCCGTAGAAATTCTACGAAAGGCTGCTGAGTCCCTCGAAAGTGACATACCGGTTACCTTCACTATAACTCATATTCCTACTTATATAAATAGACCTACCAGTTCCTCTAGTTTAAGACAAGAGACTGCAGTAATGACTCCTAGACCTGTGACTCCGGTAGCTCAGGTCAGGAGATTGTTTTCACCTTATAATAATTCTTTCCGGAACTCCTCCAAGAACTTAACTAAGATTTGTACCAGACCAAATTTCAAACCTAATTGGTCAGGCAGGTTTTTTTGTTCAGCCAGCACTGATCAGGTAAACCTTTTTTTTCTTTTTCATCATCGACCCGCCATTATAAGGCTGCTTAACTATCTCAAACTTAAATTCTGGTCATTAGAATTGGGCAAAATACCAAGGTTGTTTACATTTTTATTGACATTTGGGAATAACAAAAAGACCAGTCTAGTTCCAAGTACCTTGTATTTAATAGCCTAGAAAAATAGAACAGTTCATTTGAAGATTTTAATTTTATACTGCAGATTAAGACAAAGTAGCCCTTTATAAATAGCCCTGGCTGGCCGGCAATTCTAATTTTTATGCATAAATTAAATCATGATATATTTTCTCCAGAACACAAAAAAACGGATAGCTTTCTTAAAAGGGAGCTACAAGAGGCAGGGCTTGGAGAGAAAAAAATATTTCTACATAAAAATGATGATTCCATTCATTTCAAACAGGAAATGTTGTTAAATTTTCCTAAGTTGGCAGATGGTGGAGGGTTCAATCTTTCAAGAATCAATAACAGGACAAACTTGGAAGTAATATTTCCAACATATCTTATATACAACAATCTTTTTGCTTCAGTCCTACATTGGTTCCTCAATAATTTATGTAAGACCCTTGCAAAAAGACTTGTCAACACAAAAAAAAATCTGAGGTATGAATATTTTAATTTGTAATTGATGTAACTTTACTTTTAGCTCTTAATTAATACTATATTTTGATAAGCTTATGTTGGCTATTCATATTGATTTGTATATGATGGTGGAAATTTAGTTGTTTATTTTGCATTGCTCCAGATTTTAGACACAATCTTTCATTATTAGGATTCTCAAAATATTACAGATTCTAACATGTTTACTGTCCACTTTTTCCAAACTGTATATTTATATGTACTCCCAACTTCAGATGTTGTCTTATTATAATTGTCCTTTCAATCACAACTGATTGATCATCATAGCATTAAGTATTAATTAATTAATTAAATCAGAGATTACCATAGCAGAATACCGTATAATTCCAAATATAGTGCGCAGGCATGTATAATGCGCACCCCTTCCTTGCCCCCGCGAAATCGGGGAAAATTCATTTACCCATGTATAGTGCGCACCCCTTTTCGCGGCAAAAATACGACTTTAAGTTGGCATTTCACAGACACCGATATCGGGAAATAGTTGTCAATATGTAAGTCACCATTCATAGATAATTTTTATAATAAACAATGTTCCACTGCAACTTACGTTTCTACTATTTATATTTATAATAAAATCCATTTTAATCCCGTAGTTATTGCTTCTAATCTCTCGTAATGGTATTATTGAGTGTTATTTAAAAATCATATATCATGCTATTAAATTACGGTACCGAGGATGATATTCTATTGGAATAAAAATGTGCAATTACCCGGTAAACTTAGACGTATTGAAGAAGATATTGACAGAAATTCAAAGGGCTAACGGTAACTGCTTGGTGTAAGACTAATAGGCCCCATTATACTTGTAATCATAATGCGAATAATCATCATGATATTGCGTCAGTTCATTTTTTGTGAATATTTGATTATTATACTAATCGATAAATTGTACACGACTTTACTGAGATACCGCGCTATTCAATTACGGTACTCACCTGATTCGTTTTTTTAATGCTATGGACGGTACCGAGGATGATATTCATCTTGAAGAAAAAAGTGCAATTACCCGGTAAACTTAGACGTATTGAAGAAGATACCATTGACAGGAATTCGAAGGTCTAACGGTAACTGGCTTGGTGTAAGACTAATAGGCCCCATTATACTTGTAATCATAATGCGAATAATCATCATGATATTGCGTCAGTTCCTTTTGTGTGAATACTTAATTGTGATTGTTTCGTTTGTTTAACGTAAATAAATATCATTGTCTTTCTTAATTAAGTCTTTAATCATCGCTGGAGTGACACGATTCGCTCAATAGTTTATTTTTATCGTCTGCTTTTACCCCCCGCATAGATTTATCGACTAGTATTGCCTCTCAACGGAAATGAAAAAAATGACGGCGTGAACCTTGTGTATCATATCTGATGAATAATTAGGAAAACAATGGATTATATTAAAACCCAGTTATTCTGGTAATCGTATTTATATTCAGGCAAGACTTGATTACGTATTGAGGCATGTCATCAAGCATGACAATCAATTGTTCCTACTATAAAAGCCATCCAAAATGCTTGGCCCGTGAACATTATTTTTGGTACCTCTCGCTTTCACGTAAATTTTCCCATGTTAATAAACAAAGTTATTAACTTGAATCATTTTAGTTTTGTTCAAATATTTAACAATACTTATTTAATTTATAAGATAATAATCATATTGTGCCGTTATTACAATCATAATTCAATCTTTTACACAAATCAATTTTACCGCGAATGTCGATGAGGGAAGGCAAAATGGCGGATCCTTAACATCGACTTGCGGCATTCTCGTTGGGAAAAAATACTCCAAATTTATTTACCCGTATATAGTGCGCACCCCCTCTTTGTTGGGCCCATTTTATGGCAAAAACCTGCGCATTATACACGGAAATATACGGTACTTATCAATTTGAATGCTCACACCAAGTTTCATCAAAATACATTGAAAATTGTAGCTTTTATTGTACCCACAATCAAATTTTGGCGCAGTTTTACTAAGTCAAGGGCAATAACTCGCAAACCAGTCATCGGAAAAATCTTCAAATTCGAACTTGACTGCTGTCTTATCTATTCTGATGCTAACAAATATGAACTTGACCACCATCTTATCAATTTCAATACTCATACCAAGTTTCATCAAAATCCATTGAAAATTTTTGCTTCTATTGCACCCACAAAATTTTTTACTAAATCAAGGGAAATAAATCAAAACTGTTCATCAAAAAAATCCTCAAATTTGAACTTGACATTGAAATAGTCATAAACGAAGTTGACAGCCATCTTATCAATTCCAATACTCATACCAAAATCCATTCCAAATTTTTGATGTGAGTTTACTAAGTCAAGGGCAATAACTCAAAAACTGTAAATACCATTGATCTATACCGTATAATTCCGAATATAGTGCGCAGGCATGTATAATGCGCACCCCTTCCTTGCCTCCGCGAAATCGGGGAAAATTCATTTACCCATGTATAGTGCGCACCCCTTTTCGCAGCAAAAATACGACTTTAAGTTGGCATTTCATAGACACCAATATCGGGAAATAGTTGTCAATACGTAAGTCACCATTCATAGATTTTTTTTTATAATAAACAATGTTCCACTGCAACTTACGTTTCTACTATTTGTAATTTGTAAACGACTTTATCGGGATACCGCGCTATTCGATTACGGTACCGCGGAGTCGAGTCGTGAATACGATTTTAAGTTGGTATTTCACAGATACCAATATCGGGAAATAGTTGTCAATACGTAAGTCACCATTCATAGTTTTTTTTATAATAAACAATGTTCCTCTGCAACTTACGTTTCTACTATTTATTTTTATAATAAAATCCATTTTAATCCCGTATTTATTGCTTCTAATCTCTCGTAATGGTATTATTGAGTGTTATTTAAAAATCATATATCATGCTATTAAATTACGGTACCGAGGATGATATTCTATTGGAATAAAAATGTGCAATTACCCGGTAAACTTAGACGTATTGAAGAAGATATTGACAGAAATTCAAAGGGCTAACGGTAACTGGCTTGGTGTAAGACTAATAGGCCCCATTATACTTGTAATCATAATGCGAATAATCATCATGATATTGCGTCAGTTCATTTTTTGTGAATATTTGATTATTATACTAATCGATAAATTGTACACGACTTTACTGAGATACCGCGCTATTCAATTACGGTACTCACCTGATTCGTTTTTTTAATGCTATGGACGGTACCGAGGATGATATTCATCTTGAAGAAAAAAGTGCAATTACCCGGTAAACTTAGACGTATTGAAGAAGATACCATTGACAGGAATTCGAAGGTCTAACGGTAACTGGCTTGGTGTAAGACTAATAGGCCCCATTATACTTGTAATCATAATGCGAATAATCATCATGATATTGCGTCAGTTCCTTTTGTGTGAATACTTAATTGTGATTGTTTCGTTTGTTTAAAGGGATAATAGGCGTTAGAATACACTCGTCCTACGGCTTATATTTGTGTTTCATATTGACTATTAGTTAAATAAGTATGCATCCCACACTTTACCAAATTTTAAAAAGCCACAATGAAAATATATTCGGAATTTAAAAAAAAAGTGAGCTAGCGACGATTCCATTCAGTTTGAGAATAAAAGCGTCTGGTAAATCAACGCTAAAACATCATTGTGGAATTCAACAGTAGGGGTCAAGGACGCGTGAAAACCCATATGCTAGAGTTACTTCCCTTTATATTTACACGTTTTGAAAATCGCTTGATGGATGGCTCAAGCGTTTTATGATTAACTACTTTATTTTGGGGATTTATCGGATTTTAGAGGGATTTTGATGTATAGGTAAGTCCACTGATAGATTTATACCGTTATTGTCCAAATTTGATGGACCTTAAATTTTTATGTTCGTTCTAACGCCTATTATCCCTTTAACGTAAATAAATATCATTGTCTTTCTTAATTAAGTCTTTAATCATCGCTGGAGTGACACGATTCGCTCAATAGTTTATTTTTATCGTCTGCTTTTACCCCCCGCATAGATTTATCGACTAGTATTGCCTCTCAACGGAAATGAAAAAAATGACGGCGTGAACCTTGTGTATCATATCTGATGAATAATTAGGAAAACAATGGATTATATTAAAACCCAGTTATTCTGGTAACCGTATTTATATTCAGGCAAGACTCGATTACGTACTGAGGCATGTCATCAAGCATGACAATCAATTGTTCCTACTATAAAAGCCATCCAAAATGCTTGGCCCGTGAACATTATTTTTGGTACCTCTCGCTTTCACGTAAATTTTCCCATGTTAATAAACAAAGTTATTAACTTGAATCATTTTAGTTTTGTTCAAATATTTAACAATACTTATTTAATTTATAAGATAATAATCATATTGTGCCGTTATTACAATCATAATTCAATCTTTTACACAAATCAATTTTACCGCGAATGTCGATGAGGGAAGGCAAAATGGCGGATCCTTAACATCGACTTGCGGCATTCTCGTTGGGAAAAAATACTCCAAATTTATTTACCCGTATATAGTGCGCACCCCCTCTTTGTTGGGCCCATTTTATGGCAAAAACCTGCGCATTATACACGGAAATATACGGTACTTATCAATTTGAATGCTCACACCAAGTTTCATCAAAATACATTGAAAATTGTAGCTTTTATTGTACCCACAATCAAATTTTGGCGCAGTTTTACTAAGTCAAGGGCAATAACTCGCAAACCAGTCATCGGAAAAATCTTCAAATTCGAACTTGACTGCTGTCTTATCTATTCTGATGCTAACAAATATGAACTTGACCACCATCTTATCAATTTCAATACTCATACCAAGTTTCATCAAAATCCATTGAAAATTTTTGCTTCTATTGCACCCACAATAAAATCTTGACGCAATTTTACTAAGTCAAGGGTAATAACTACAAAAAACTTCATCAAAAAAATCCAAACTTGACTGCAAACTTAGAAATTCCAATGCTCATAAACTTGAAGGAAAAGCTACAATTGATTAATTGATTACCAGTGAATTCAACTACATGTCAACTTGTCAACAAAATTTGTTAGAGAACTGAAGTTACCTTGTCTACAATATTGGCCAAGTCAACTTGTCAACAAAAACAATACAATATCTAAATATACCTTCTTTATAAAAGAGTGCTGAATAAAGGGGCATTAGTTTTTGTAGGTCATCAATTATGAAAACTTTATCAAATCAAAATCTACAAAAATATGTCTCTGAACGTATCTAAAAGTTAAAAAATAAAAAAATTCAACTCTAAAGGGGGTTGACAACCCTAAACCTATGTACAAAAAATACACGATTTCAACCACTTCTTTTCCACCTATCTGAAATGTTTAAATATCAATGGAAAGAGGGGACTTTCAGCTATCCAAAAATATAAAATTTATTTCTTTATGACAGTTCAACTTTAAGAAATAGGGTATGAAAGATGAACGAAAAAAACGACAATTATTCCCTTAAAATTAGCATATCTACTAGACTATTTAATATAGAAGGTCGAAATTTTGCACAACGCAAGCCTACATGTATCTACAAAATTACGTTGGCTTTTTGGAAAATTTTGTTTTGTTTTGAAGATATTGATAGAAATCAAAATTTTGCGAGTGCATTTACGAAAATTGAATTTTTAAAGATAGCTTGCCAGGCAAGGTAACATACGCCCACTGGCAGCATTGAATTTGAAAAATAAATAGAGCAATAACTCAAAAAACATTCACTGAATTAATATTGAAGTTAAGGGCAAAACTCAAAAACTGTTCATGGAAAATTGTCAAATTAGAACTTGACCACCATCTTATCTATTTCAATACTCATACCAAGTTTCATCAAATCTATTAAAATATTGTACCTAATTTTGCACCCACAAATATTTTTGACGCAATTTCACTAAGTCAAGGTCAATAACCCAAAAACCATTTGTTAAAAAAAGTCAGAGATTCAAACTTGACTAATGTCTTATCAATTCTGATGCTTACACCAAATTCCATCAAAATCCTTTGAAAATTAAAGCTTCTTATTGCAACCACAATAGAATTTTGATGCAATTTTACTAAGTCAAGGGCAATTACGTCAAACAATTCATTGAAAAACTGTCAAATTCAAACTTGACTGAGGCCTAATCAATTCCAATGCTCACAACCAAGTTTCATCAACATCCTCTGAAAATTTGAGGATTTATTGCATCAAAACTAAAATTTTGACAAGATTTTTTTAAGTCAAGGGCAATAACTCAAATACCGTTCATGCGATAATTTCCATTTTCGAACTTGACCGAAATATCATCAACATATACATGTATACCAAGTTTCATTAAGATCGGATAAAAACTGTAGCTTCTATTGTGGATACAACCCGAATTTGATGCGTTTTTACTAAGTCAAGGGCAATAACTCAAAAACCGTTCATGCAATAATTTCCAATTTTGAACTTGACTGAGATATCAATATATACATGTATACCAATTTCATTAAGATCGGATAAAAACTGTAGCCTCTATTGTGGATACAACCCAAATTTGACGCGTTTTTACTAAGTCAAGGGCGATAACTCAAAAACCGCTCATGCGATTATTTCTATTTTCAAATTTGACCGAGATATCATCAATATATACATGTATACCAAGTTTCATTAAGATCGGATAAAAACTGTAGCCTCTATTGTGGATACAACCCAAATTTGACGCGTTTTTACTAAGTCAAGGGCAATAACTCAAAAACCGCTCATGCGATTATTTCTGTTTTCGAACTTGACCGAGATATCATCAATATATACATGTATACCAAGTTTCATTAAGATCGGATAAAAACTGTAGCCTCTATTGTGGATACAACCCAAATTTGACGCGTTTTTACTAAGTCAAGGGCGATAACTCAAAAACCGCTCATGCGATTATTTTTATTTCGAACTTGACCGAGATATCATCAATATATACACTGAGATATCATCAATATATACATGTATACCAAGTTTCATTAGGATCGGATAAAAACTGTAGCCTCTATTGTGGATACAACCCAAATTTGACGCGTTTTTACTAAGTCAAGGGCAATAACTCAAAAACCGTTCATGCGATAATTTCCATTTTCGAACTTGACCGAGATATCATCAATATATACATGTATACCAAGTTTCATTAATATCGGATAAAAACTGTAGCCTCTATTGTGGATACAAACCAAATTTGACGCGTTTTTATTAAGTCAAGTGCAATAACTCAAAAACCGTTCATGCGATAATTTCCATTTTCAAACTTGACCGAGATATCATCAATATATACATGTATACCAAGTTTCATTAAGATCGGATAAAAACTGTAGCCTCTATCGTGGATACAACAAATGTGGACGGACCGACGGCAATATACGTCCACATTTCCATGTGGGCCTATAAAAAACTATTCATTTTTTTAAAAAAAGCCAACGTAAAGTTATAGAGGACATCGTAAGCTTTAGCTGAAGCCAAAGTTTGTAAAAATTTTGCAAACACATGTAAACCTTACGAAATTAACGAAAGATTGTCTTCCATGCTGTAGAAATCTTTAAGGCCACACCAATTATATTTTCTGTTCGTCGGGATTTCCCGTACCTGATATTGCAAATTGTATTTTTTTATTTAAAAAAAAAAAAATTCAATCCGTACTTACGTCGGTGAATCTATTATCTGCAAACCCGTTTTTTTTTTTAAAATAAAAAAATTTCGGCCCGTACCTTATTATTTTGAAAAGTAAATATGCCTGAAATAGAGTTATATTATGTTTCGCTTTTTCATCAACAAAATATAGCCTAGTCCATTTCTTCAATGTCAATTATTTCAAAACGAGGCAAGCGCACTGTTCGTTCGGCGTTGGAACGATGATACTGATGCCCAATACATATAACTCTTAGTCTGCTAGATCTGGGTCTAGTATTCTTCTCCTGACACTCTCGTCTCGTCATTTATGATTATGCCTTTTGAATGTTATTTATGAATAAAGTCAAGATATATAAGAAATAATAATTGTTGTCACAGACTCAATCACAGTAATGCCAGAGGTTAGAGTCCGAGAGTGTCGTGAAACTTTCAATCAAGTTCGACCTGAAGAATACTCAACCATGGAATTCCTTTGTAACATATTATTTTCTCAGCATTATAATAACCTTTATAAATCAAGGACATTAATTGGTTTGAATTGCCAAAATTGTCCTTAATCAAGATCGTTAAAATCAACAAATGGGCCAAGAGAAAAAAATTAAGTTTACAAAATTATCGAGCGACACCACAGAACCATGATTCGAGTACACCCATATCGGTACCTTAGCAACGTCTGCTTCCGGAATTTTTTTCTTAGAATGGCCATGTGTTTGTAGGCCCTTTTACAGCGACAAAAACTTATAAAGGATGCTTTTGATTGTCACAATACGATCCATGTCAAACACTCTGTTGCCTTACACGGCTTTGGATATTTCAGCAGAATGCACTTTCAAAGATGTCTTCGTAATTGCATTTCATCAAGCAAATGTGCGTCAACAAGGTGCCGGTGGAAGGGGGCAAATTGGCACTGTTTTACTTACGCACCCCCCAACTTCCCGTAAAGCTATCGATTTGAAACTTGGCAGAGGGATACTTATATGTGTCCTGAATGTTCACAGCAAATTCCAGACGATTCCGACCATTCCTTCTATTTTTAATTATTTTTCAAAGTGTTGAAATGACTGAAATTTCTTCCGATAAATTGGATAATGGCGAAATAGCAGGGGGACTTAACTCTTTTGTTTAGTCGTACTTGCTTTGAAATATGATTCAATTTCGGGTCATTTCGACCAAAAATGGTCAATTTTTCACTGCGATGTTACGAGTATAGCTGCAATCATTTTCGTTTGAGTTTACAAAATTGCCATGACTTTTTGCCGTTTGACGCGTACACATTGATCTGAAAATTTACAATGCGATGACAGCAATGTATTATTTACTCACAACAATTTTCAGACCGATCCAATTTTAAAACAATCGCGTAATTCATGCCGCTTTGCCCCTTTTGCTGCATCGCATCCAAAATTATTTTCAATCGCAATATCGACGCGAAACGTGGCAATATGTCTTAGTAATGATTGCTGATTACTCACAGCAATTTTCAGACCGATCAGACACCTCTAACTATGTTAAATCAATCGATAAAGTAATCCCGCTGTGCCCCTTTTGCTGCACCGCATCCAAAATTATTTCAAATCGCGATATCGACACGAAACGTGGCAATATGACTTAGTAATGACTGCTGATTACTCACAGCAATTTTCAGACCGATCAGACACACCTAACTATTTTAAATCAATCGATAAAGTAATCCCGCTATGCCATTTTGCTGCATCGCATCCAAAATTATATCCAATCGCGATATCGACACGAAACGTGGCAATATGACTTAGTAATGGTTGCTGATTACTCACAGCACTCATATCGCGATTGGAAATAATCCCGGGTGCGATGAAGCAATAGGAGCATGGCGGGATGACTTTATCGATTGATTTAACACAGTAAGGGTTGTCTGATCGGTCTGAAAATTGCCGTGAGTAATCAGCAATCATTACAAAGACAAATTGCCACGTTTCGAGTCGATATCGCGATTGGAAATAATTTCAGATGCCATGCGACGAAAGGGACATAGTGGGGTTAATTTATCGATTGATTTAACACCTTAAGACTTGTCTGATCGGTCTGAAAATTGCTGTGAGTAATAAGCAATTATTACTAAGTCATATTGCAACGTTTCGTGTCGATATCGCGATTGGAAATAATTTCAGATGCAATGCAGCAAAAGGGGTACAGCAGGATCTCTTTATCGATTGATTTAACATAGTAAGGGTAGTCTGATCGGTCTGAAAATTGCTGTGACTAATCAGCAATCATTACTAAGCCATATTGCCACGTTTCGTGTCGATATCGCGATTGGAAATAATTTTGGAAGCGATGCAGCAAAATGGCATAGCGAGATTACTTTATCGATTGATTTAACATAGTTGGAGGTGTCTGATCGGTCTGAAAATTGCTGTGAGTAATCAGCAGTTATTACTAAGTCATATTGCCACGTTTCGTGTCGATATCGCGATTGGAAATAATTTTGGATGCGGTGCAGCAAGAGGGGCACAGCGGGATTACTTTATCGATTGATTTAACATAGTTAGAGGTGTCTGATCGGTCTGAAAATTGCTGTGAGTAATCAGCAATCATTACTAAGACATATTGCCACGTTTCACGTCGATATCGCGATTGAAAATAATTTTGGATGCGATGCAGCAAAAGAGGCAAAGCGGCATTAATTACGCGATTGTTTTAAAATTGGATCGGTCTGAAAATTGTTGTGAGTAAATAATACATTGCTGCTATCGCATTGTAAATTTTCAGATCAATGTGTACGCGTCAAACAGCAAAAAGTCATGGCAATTTTGTAAACTCAAACGAAAATGATTGCAGCTATACTCGTTACATCGCAGTGAAAAATTGACAATTTTTGGTCGAAATGACCCGAAATTGAATCATATTTCAAAGCAAGTACGACTAAACAAAAGAGTTAAGTCCCCCTGCTATTTCGCCATTATCCAATTTATCGGAAGAAATTTCAGTCATTTCAACACTTTGAAAAATAATTAAAAATAGAAGGAATGGTCGGAATCGTCTGAAATTTGCTGTGAACATTCAGGACACATATAAGTATCCCTCTGCCAAGTTTCAAATCGATAGCTTTACGGGAAGTTGGGGGGTGCGTAAGTAAAACAGTGCCGACAAATTTGGAAATGGCGATGAAAATTGAATCAGTGACAATCGAACATATTGTTATTAAAGATTCGGACAAAGCTGGGGGTGTACATGTGGCACAACATTTGAAGGCCAGTATTTGTGAAGAACTCAAGTTGAGGTATGTGGAATATTTTGTAGTGAGCAAAGCGTCATCACAAGAGATAGATGTAAGTATCGACATCGATGTTGCTGAGAATGAAACCTCATCTGCCTGTGCCATTAATAATAGTCAAAATAGTAATGTTTTTGAATTCATGATGAAATCAAGAAATAAACTTTCAATGCCAGAAAAACTGTCATCTAAAAATCTAACTGGACCACAAAAGGTATATAATAGTGTTATTGACTGGTGTTCTAAAATTGATAATGGATGGACAGTAGTCCAAATGACTCATGTGAAAGATATATTTTGGAAAATAACACTAGCCCTATGGTATGTGGATCAACATCATGAAAAATTTAGAAATGGTAGCTGTGCACTCCCAAAGTGCTTTGATTCCTTTCAGGGATTCAATCGAGTTGTTGAGCTACACAAGAAAGCTCCAACATTGTGTGCAGAGAAACTTAATACCCTATCATCTGACTTAACTAAATGTTTGAGCTACCCATGTTTTAGTGGAGAAAGTCACAAGTTATTATATAGATGTACAGAAGATTTGTTGTCTGCTCTTATCAAGTATAGAGATAGACTGAATAAAGACAATGAACGACATCAGTCAAAATATCACAGTCAGTCAAATTGTGCCATGGATGTTGCTTTTGATACGTCATGTTTGTTTATCAAAGGTAAAACAGCAAATAAGGTAGACAATACTTACCATGAACTTGATCTCTTTATGAAAGATAAACAGTCCTATGAATATGTAAGCCTTGTTGGGTTTTCACCAATAGACAAAGAGGCCAGAAGAAAGTTTATTAAAAACTTGGCATTGTCAATGCCTGTTATTCTGTTCAGAGTTGCATATGGAAACTCCATTGGAACACTTAATTTTGTATGGCGCGTATCTGGAGATTCACAGAAACAGATGGAGATGAACAGTAAAACCGTGTTGTCTTTAACAAAGATTTTGCCAAAGTATGCTTCAAGGGGCATGCGCAAAGATTTTATAAATAGATATTCATCATATGTTGAAGGACCAAAATCAGTATTAAGACATTTGTATCATTCCTTAACTAATTACATATCTTGCCCAACAAGTAAGCATGAATCTGAAGTTGATGAGAGGGTGGCTGAAATTCTTTTGTCTGGAGATGATTCAGAATTACTAATAGATTACAGGTCGTTAAATGGGCGCCCATTAGATGAGAAATTTGGACCTTTTTTTGATGAAATGTCAAAATACTTTGAAGAGCAAGTTCTTGCAGTTCAAGAAAGAAGGCATGGAGATGAATTGTATATGCCTTTAGCTATCTCAATAGAAGACTTGAAAGAAACAGTGTCCAAACGACTTCCTGATGGAACATGTATTCCAAGTAATGAAACTTTGCGTTTACAGTTCATGCCTAGTAATCCCTTTATAAAGACATCCTTGAAATACACAGGGCACTTCAATGTAAAATTTCGTGTCCAGACAAGGCAGTCACGTGTCTTCCATCCAGATGGCCATTACGTTGCTGCAAATTTTAAATATTTAAAAGAACTCTGTGTGAAATATAAAGATTATAGCATGTTTATATGCATGGACGACAAAGCTATAATACCTATTGGAGAACCAGGAATACCCATATCAACAGGTGTTCGTGGGCATCATAAAGCTATTGTTCCTTCAGATGGACCCAAACTTGTTGCAACTGACCATGACTTTCATATTGGAGGAGTTGTTCCCTCAGTCACATTAATTACTACTATTCCAGAAAGTTCTAATGACAGTTTTTTTGATGGTCAGATTTATGTCACATCAAAAGATAAAGTGTTTCAGCCATCAAATGCCTTTCGCCACTCAGCTGAACTTACCAGAATTTTGCGCCAATATCATGCCAGTGATGATGTTAGTCTCGACAAACCTATACTTTTCCTCTTGACTGATGGTGGTCCAGACCATAGACTTACTTATGAAACTGTAAAAATTTCTATGGTGCAACTTTTTATGCAGTTAGATTTAGATTTACTGGTATGCTTAAGGACAGCACCTAATCACAGTTGGTTGAACCCAGCTGAACGCTGTATGTCTATTTTGAATTTAGCTTTACAACACGTGGCTTTATCTCGAACAGAAATGTCACCTCAGTTAGAAAGTATGATTAAACATAAAGGGACGATAAAGTCAGTAAGAGATGTCGCTGAATCAAACACTCTTTTGAAAGAGGCATTTAAAAGGAGCATGTATGATGTGATCAATTTGATTAATGAAAGGTTTCAACACATGAAGCTCAAAGGGTGTCCAATAAAAACATTCAATGGGATGTCAGATGAAGAATTAAATGACTGTCTAGATATAGTTAAACTGTTAATTCATGATCAAAATAGTGAAGATATCAATTTCAAGACCAGTTCTAAAGATATTAAAAGATTCAAAGAGCTAAAGGTAAGTTGTTACAGTTTCAAATATAAATTGACCCTTAAGAAGAGTTAATTTAGACACATAATATTCCTTAAAAGTGACAGATGCAAGTATTTTGACTCTTTAACAGATCATGGTTTAGCTTGTGCTTAAGCTTTTGTGATTTTGAACCCGTTTATTTTACTCAGATACTGGGTTTATTTATTCCTTTTCTGATGTTGTCTAAAACTAAAACTTCAAGTACTGATATTAGATAATATTTGCTTTTGAATTTTTCTGGTTGTCATATTCCCTTTTTACATCCACACTTAATTTTAGGAATATACATTAAAGTGACATTTCTACGGCAAAAAACACCCAAAAACCAAATCAAATTTACAGTTTTTTGCTGTTTTTAATGTCACTATTCTCTGCATGACAAGTTACTCCCAGAAGAGAATATACTTTTAGGAGTAAAAGTTGGCATGTAAAAAAGGCAATAGATTCATAAATATATATTTATTTTGCAGGAATTTATTAGTATTCATGGTGTGTCCACACATTACACATTCCAACTGAAAAAGTGCCAAGAACCTGATTCAAAATGCTCTTATTGTTGTATGAACCACCAAGATTACCTCAAAATGTATTTGAAAGTATTAATTTTATGCCATGTCCTGTACCTGATGAAAGTGGAGTAAAGTATAAAAACCTACATGAGGTAAAAGCATAAAATAATTAAGTTAAACTGGTAGTTTGAAGTCAGAAGTTTGTAGATGTGGGTTTCCTGCAAGAACCAGATCATGAAAACTCTTTTAAAACTCTAGGACTGAGTTGCAACTTACCATAGTTGTTTTAGGCTCCTTGTTTTAATGGATTGGCTTTTATTCTTGCTCTGTATATTGACTTTTTGTTTCCCTTTTTTT